>PVLA01006586.1:0-120843 GCA_004027455.1 Hydrochoerus hydrochaeris | reverse complement strand
GAGGAAATCAAATCAGAAGCACTCTCCCATGTAAAGATAGAAATAACAACTTTAGTAAAGGAGTTGTTGAATGCAGCTAAAGAAGAACTAGAGAAAAAAGCACATGAGCATGGGAAACTGATTGAAACTTTGAATAAACAATATAGAAAACAAGCAGAATTCATGAAATATACTCAAAGAGACATCCAAGAACCAAAAAATTCTATTGAAAGGGTGCAAAACTGCCTAAAGGAAGCTGAGGATAGGATTTTGGACCTTGAGGACAGGATAACAGTTAGTGACCAGGAGAGGATAGAACTCTTAAAAATAACAAAGCAGCATGAAATGACAATCCAGAAGCTTCATGATGATGCCAAGAGCAACAATATAAGAATAATGGGCATTAGTGAAGATACAGGAGTGCAGGCAAATGACATACATAAAGTATTTACAGAAATAATAGCACAAAATTTCACAAACAAGGGGAAAGAATCAGATATGCAGATAAGTGAGGCATGTAGAACACCAAACAGTCACAATCAACATAAATCCACACCCAGACACATAATAATTAAGATCTCAGACATACAGCATAAAAACAGAATATTAAAACCTGCCAGAGAAAAGACACAACTCATCTATCAGGGAAAGCCTATTAGAATCACGGCAGACTTTTCAGTACAAACCCTCAAGTCAAGAAGATCTTGGAGTGAGGTATTTCAAGCCCTGAAAGAAAACAATCTTCAACCCAGAATGATGTACCCAGCAAAACTTTCATTCAAATTTAATGGAGAAACAAGATACTTCCATGACAAAGAACAACTGAAGAAATTCATGTCTACCAAACCAACCCTAGAAAGAGTACTGAAGGACATACTAGACAGAGATAAAAATGACCACAATCCCCAAAACAACAGCAGAAAGAAATGTCCAGGTAAGATAAGCAATTAAATAAGAGGAAAAGCACAAAGAAATAACAACATGGCAAAGTTGAGCCAGTACATATCAGTGCTATCCATAAATATAAATGGCCTCAATTCACCTATAAAAAGAAATAGATTGACAGAATGGATCAAGAAACAGGACCCCATAATATGCTGTATAAAAGAAACACATCTGACCAAAAAGGAAACTCATAGATTAAAAGTCAAAAGATGGAAAACAGTATTCCATGCAACAGGAATGCAGAAAAAAGCAGGGGTAGCTATTCTATTTGCAGAAAACATGAACTTCAAACCTAACCTGATTAAAAGAGATAGAGAAGGTCACTACATACTTGTTAGTGGTAAAATTCAAGAGGAAGAATTAACAATTATAAATATATATGCATCAAATACAGGAGCACCCAACTATATAAGACAGATACTAATGGACAAGAAAAACCAAATACACAAGAATACAATTATAACAGGAGATCTCAATATTCCATTGTCACAAAGAGATAGATCAACTAGACACAAAGTCAGCAAAGAAATAACAGAACTGAATCAGAACTGTGAGCAATTGGACTTAGGAGAAGTTTACAGAGTGTTCCACCCAACCACATCAGAATACACATTCTTCTCAGCTGCACATGGGACATTCTCCAAAATAGACCATATATTATCCCATAAAACATTCTTAAGTAAATGCAAAGGTATTGAAATCATACAATGCATAATATCTGACTACAATGTGCTGAAATTGAAAATTAATGGCAAAAGAAATTGTAAAACCTACATAAATAGGTGGAAATTAAATAACAGCCTTTTTAACAACCAGGGGGCTATAGATGAAATTAAAGAAGAAATAAAACAATACCTACAATTCAATGAAAATATAGAAACAACATACTGTAATCTGTGGAATGCAATGAAAGCAGTCTTAAGAGGGAAATATATAACAATAAACTGTCATATCAAGAAAACAAAACCAAGTATGGTTCATTCCAGGAATGCGGGCATGATTTAACATATGCAAATCAATAAATGTAATACACCACATCAACAGAGCCAAAAACAAAAACCACATGGTCATCTCAATAGATGCAGAAAAAGCTTTTGACAAAGTCCAACACAAGTTCATGATAAAAACCCTTCAGAAACTCGGAATACATGGCGTCTACCTCAACCTTATAAAGGCCATCTATGATAAACCAACAGCCAACATTATACTAAATGGACAAAAACTGAAAGCTTTCACTTTAAAATCAGGAACAAAACAAGGATGTCCACTATCACTACTCCTTTTCAACATAGTTCTGGAAACACTAGCCAGGGCAATCAGACAAGAGAAGGAAATAAAAAGAACAAAGATAGGAAAGGCAGAAGTTAAATTATCACTATTTGCAGATGACATGATACTCTATATAGAAGACCCAAAAAACTCCATTAAAAGAATGCTAGAGGTAATAAACAAGTTCAGTAGTGTAGCTGGATACAACGACAATGCTCAAAAATCAATAGCATTCCTATACACAAACAAAAAACTCACTGAAAGAGAAATTATGGAAATATCTCCCTTTACAATAACATCTAAAAAAATGAAATACTTAGGAATCAACCTAACTAAAAATGTAAAAGACCTATATGCTGAAAATTATACTATGCTGAAAAAGGAGATTGAAGAGGATATTAGAAAATGGAAGGACATTCCTTGTTCTTGGTTAGGAAGAACGAACATTGTGAAAAAGGCTATACTCCCAAAACTGTTATACAGATTTAACACAATCCCAATCAAAATACCATTGACATAACTCACAGATGTAGAGAAAACACTCCCAAAATTCACTTGGAAACAGAAGAAACCTAGAATAGCAAAGGCAATTCTAGGCAACAAAAGCAAGGCAGGAGGCATCTCAATTCCTGACTTGAAACAGTACTATAAAGCCACAGTGATAAAATCAGCTTGGTACTGGCAAAGAAATAGACCTCAGGATCAATGGAACAGATTAGAAGATGCAAGCACAACTACAAAGACACTCAGCCACCTGATAATTGACAAAGGGGCTAAACATGTCCACTGGAAGAAGGATAGTCTCTTTAATAAATGGTGTTGGAAAAATTGGCTCTTTACATGCCGAAGACTGAAACTAGATCCATGCCTATCACCATGCACAAAACTAAAGTCTAAATGGATCAAAGACCTCAATATTAAAACAGAAACACTAAATCTGCTGGAAGACAAGGTAGGTAGAAATCTTGGAGACATAGGGTAGGCAGAGAATTCATGAAAACTGCATGGGAAACACTTCAAAGAATCAATAAATGGGATCTCACATTATTGAAAAGTTTCTGCACTTCAAAGGAAATCACCAACAGAGTGAAAAGAAAACCAACAGAGTGGGAAAAATTTTTAACCAGCAACCCCTCAGACAAAGGACTTGTGTCCAGAATATATAAAGAATTTAAAAACATCAAGTCCCCCAAATTCAAAGACCCTCTGCAAAAATGGGCATCTGAGATGAACACACAGTTCTCAGAGAAAGATATACAAATGGCAAATAAATACATGAAGAAATGTTCGCCATCACTGGTCATTCAAGAATTGCAAATTAAAACAGCATTGAGGTTCCACCTTACTCTGGAAAGAATAGCTGCCATCAAGAAATCAACTGATAACAAATGTTGGCGAGGCTGCGGGGAAAAAGGAACACTGCTCCACTGTTGGTGGGAATGTAGACTGGGGCGACCCTTATGGAAATCCATATGGAGAATTTGCAGAAGACTAGGATTAGAAGCCCCATTCAATCCAGCTATTCCCCTCCTGGGTATTTTCCCAAAAAAACTGAAAAGTTTATATCGCAGTGATATATGTGCACCCATGTTCATAGCTGCACAATTTGTGATAGCTAAATCCTAGAAACAACCAAGACGCCCATCAACTGCAGAGTGGATGAAAAAGATGTGGCATTTTTATACAATGGAATATTACTCAGCTATAAAAAAGGATGATCTTGAGGCCTTCATAGACAAATGGAGACAACTTGAGACTATCCTCATTAGTGAAATAAATAAGAATCATATTTATAAATATCATATTGTGTCTCTAGTGTAAAAAGTAAATAAGAACTACAAGTGTAATAAAACAAAAATGTGTAATTGCTATTATAAAAAAGAGAAGAAAAGAAAGCACTCTAAGGGATATAACTGCATGTAAGTTTGAGTGTGTAAAATAGATGACCATATTGCTGAATCATTGTTGGGTCTTTGAGCAAAACTGTTTGTGGTCTGACTGTTTGAATATTTACTATGTACCCTTTAACTCTGTAACTTGAACAACTACACCCAAGATGTCAGTACGTAATTTATAAATTACTGATTTCTTAGTCGGGCTTTTTCTCATTCTCCTTTTTCTTTCTTTCTTTTAGAATTCTGTATTGTTGCTACCCTTTTTTCTGTTTTGTTTTTTCTTTAAATAAAATTTTAAAAATGTATAATTGCTATTGTAAAAAAAGAGGAAATAGGAAGCGTTATAAAAGATATAGCTGCATGTATGTTTAGGTGTGTGGGATTGATGACCATATTTCCAGGTTCTTGTTGGATTGTTGAACAGATCTGTTTGCACTCTTACTGCTTGAGTGTCCACTTTGTGTGCTTTAATCCTGTAACTTGAATAACTATTTCTAAAAGAACAATATGTAATGTATCAACTAGTGATTTCTTACTATTTATCTTCTTTTCTTGAAATTCTGTAATATTTCTACCTTTTTACTGTTTTTTTCCTCTTTAAATAAAAAATGAAAAAAAAAGATAACCAAACCAATAGTCACCATCTTTGTCTTCTACCCTCAAGCTACTTTGTGCAGTATTCAAGCTTTAAGTAAATGCAACTTTCATCAGAACCTTATCAACTCAGCATGGTAACTATGGCTTATTAAAAGTTTAGATTAACTACTAATTTCATTATACAAATTTTTAATATGCAATGTACTATCTATTGTTACTCTCCTATAATCTTACTTTGAAAGTTTGTACCATTGTTTTTTATTTTTGTCTTTAAAATAAAAAATAGACCATGTCTCTTAGGCTAGATCCTTTTACTAGTGAATACAATGCAGCATCTTCCTTAAAAAATGCTGCATTTTTAATTTACCTTGGGAATAAGCAACAGGTAAGACAATGGATGCTATTGAAAAGCTTTAAAAATGTTTGAAAACCTTTCTTACTATTCATTAGCACTTCAACTGTGACAGTGATGCTATGATGTTACCTTGCAACATCATCTAGCCAAGCGTGGTAGAACATGCTGATACTCCCAGTTGTGCAGGAGGCTGATGCACGAGGATCACACATTCAAGGCCAGCCTTTGAAACTTCAGGAGACTGTCTCAAAAGTAAAATTTAAAAGAGGGCTGAGGGTGTGGGTCAGTGGCAGAGCAGTTGTCTAGCACATGTGAGCTCCTGGGCTCAATCCCCAGTACCATCAAAATAGAAAAATTATCCTTAAAATAAGTTCTCCAACTCATAGTTCCATGAGACTTTCATGAGCTATTTATGCAAAAATGGATTCTAGGATCATATTAGTTTAGAGAAGACAAGTTTAAAGCAAGTATAAGATCATCTTACATGGCAGGACAACCAAGAGTCCTTAAAGATAATAGAAGTATAAATTCCTGAAGGAATAATATGATAGCACTTTAAAAATGTATTTGACTGAAGTTTTCTCTTTTGTAGAGTATCTGAAACTGCATACCAGGATTCCCCAATACAACCATTGAGAACACTATAATGAAAGTTTTAAGATTATGAAATATCTAGATCAGCAATAGAAAATGATACAGGTAGATCATTTTGATGTGTTTAGCCACACACAATGTTTTTTCCCAACTAAATCCCCATTTATATCCACATAACTACTACACTCCATAGAAATAATCTTTTATTTCAGGAGAAGCAGAAGCTATTCTCAGTGGAACCCACATTCTTTTGGATCCTGCTTCCCTGTCCCAACCATTGGGAGCTAACATTTCTTTGCAGATGTTCCTCCAGTTACTTCTAGAGGAGTCTTCAACAAGTATCTCCAGAGCCTCTGAAAGAGCTCCTGTTAGCATCGCTGCAGTTCACTCATTTATCCTTGTCCTGCACCTGCAGGGAAGTCCCTCCTCAGTGTCCCCAGCAACTATGATGGAGCTGCCTCCACTGGGCTCTACTGCCATGCCACCAGGTAGACTTGATGCCAACACATGGTATCACAGCCTCCAGAATCTCCACCGAGTCAGTCATCAGATATCTATCTGTACACATGGTTCTTGAAGTGCCATATGTGCTTTGCAACCTTCAGTGTATCATAGCTACTGTTTTCCCCATTGATGCTGCATTTTAACATCACATTATAGACAGGAGGCAATTCTCCACAGGTATCTTACCCTTTTACAGATCCTTCAAGCAAAGGCTCTCACTGCCTTTGTTCTGCACTAGTTTTTCAAATATGTCTGTATGTGGGATAGACTTCTAAACTGTAGCGGCTCCCTTATGAGGAGAAGGCAGGTGTGTCTACAGGATAAGAGATACAGACAGTGCGTTCTTTGGGGCAAGAAATATATGTGATTACTGCCCATTATAAAAGATTTAGGCTCTCTAGACTAAGGGTTTCTTTCCTGCGATGGAAACTACTCATATCCAGCATCCATCTGGGCCTCTGCATGTTGCCCAGTGGTAACTGAGATTCTGAAAAACTGACATGAATCTGATACTCTGGCTACTGCTTTGCTATAAGTAACAAACTGTATTTTTTTTGCTCTGATACAAATATCTGGTTTTCTGCTAGGATCTTTGAAACTATGACAAGGTACCTAATTAGCTTGCAAATAAAAAGAAAAAAATCTCAGAATCCTCACAGGTCAAGAAATTTATATTTAGGGACCTGCCATTTGGAATTAAAACCTAAATGCAGATTATGGGGCTAAACCAGGAGAAAAAATCCAAGTGATAGTCTCCTCAGTGCCTCCTCTCAGGATGGCTGAGATTCTAACATGGAGACAAAGTTACCTTAAGGATGCGTCTCCTTCCATCCCGTAAGCTTCTTATAATAAAAATAAACAAACAAACTTACCCCAAGGTGGCTAAAACTGCTTGAGTTCTTCAGTTCTTGTAACAGACATGGAATCTTTCACTCAATGAACACAGCAATCTTAGCAGGTAGTTAAGTTATTCTAACCTAGGCCAGTCGATGGGAGCAATGCAATGGACCCACCACCTCACATTTTCTGAACCCCATTAGTACACACCACTTGGGTTCAAGCATGTTTCATTCCACTTTTCTCATTTCTATCACTTATTTAATTATTCTATGCCTCACCATTAACATTTATACAAGGAGACAAATTCATGAAATGCTATGAATTACTAGAAAACTCATTCCAAGGGACAGTGAGTCTTCCTTGGCCAAAGTCTTCTGGTCACACTGTCTCCAAAATTTTACCCATGGCAATGTTCTAGGTCCGTATGAAAGAAGTAGAACTGCATCCACAGTATTCAGCTTCAAACACCAGCTGAAGTCTGTATTTTTTTCTGCTGCATTTCCATTTTAAGTTAAGTCAAGAAATAAAAAAGAAGGAGATCGGGAAACACTGCATTTATGCCTGAATGACAGTAGGCTTTTACAGCACTCAGAACCCTTACTTAGTGAGAGCTCCTACTGATTAAGTACTAGCTTTACTCTGCTATGTGAAACATTATCTGGATGGTCATTTGTCTTTGGTTTTAGTTAAACAACTTTGTACTAATTTATGATCAATGGTGAAACAGTTCTGCCTTCAACTCATTTGCTGTAATCTCTCCTTCTACTTCCTCTTCCCTTGGGTACATTAGTGCTCACTTATACACACAAACTTGATGTTAATAAAAAAGATTTAGGTGCAAGTATGATTTTATTCTTTTCATCAAATGTTTACTTAAGGAGACTTTATTGCATAAAGGAGCATCCTTACTTCATGCACAAGTAGACTTCTCTTTTTAAACTCATTTCTTATTCCATACTTCAAATCTTAGTCTGTCATGGGCATTTTATTTTGCAGAGCAAAATTCCGACTTAGCATATTGTTGTTGTTCTTCATACAGGAGCTCTAAGAAAGAAGTCTTAGGCTATTACTATAGAAGCTTAGAAACTGGCACAGCGGTTTCTGAAGATGTAGAGAAAAAATAGTTTATTCAAGAAGTATTTTTGGTATAACAGGGCTTATACAAATTGGACATGGACATTTCCAAACTAGTACAAATTTAGAAAACAAAGAAGTGATACAAAATAAAACTCCATAAAAATAATGTTAATCCTTATCCTAGTAATATTATTCATAGATATTCATTATGGGAAAATAATTCAAAGTAAGAAAAAGAAAAACTGTGGAGTAGCACACTGCAAGGCTGGAATTAAAAGCACAAAATCCGAGCCAAACTGACTGTCTCACAAAAGGTGCTTGCAGTCCTGCTTACCACTAGACACCCCTGGCTAAAGAACAGATGGAAACACAACAAAAGCAGGTAGGAAAACAGGAGACAATTCTTACTTTAAATCCCTAGTATTGCAAGTGATTTAGCAGCAAAACTAAGCATAAAAAGGAAATGTGTCACCTGAGTTTTTTCTCTTCATTCTAAATTCTATTCATTTAAAAATACCAAGTTAAATTCCAGTTTTACTACAGAATTTTGATCTTTAGTTCTTTTGAATCCATATCAATTTATTAAACCAGTGGTTCTCAATGTGGGGCAATTTTGACTCCCAGGCAACAGCTGACCATATCTGAAGACATTTCTGGTCATCATGACAGTGTATGCTATAGGCATGTACCAAATAGAGGCTAAGAATAATACTAAATATCCTACGATACACAGCACAGCCCCTACAACCAAGAAGATTCAACGTGTCAGCACCCCCCACGTAGATTGAGCTCTACAAAACCCATAAAATTATGCAATATTTTAAAATACTTTCCAAAATAAATAATTAAAATTGGTTAAATATTTGAAAAGACACTTAACCACAGAAGATATGTACCAGGCAAATAAGCATTTGTAAGTATGCTCATTATCATTAGTCATCATGGAAATCTAAATTAAACCACAATGAAATACCACTTACAACCCAAAATCCAGCTAAATACAAACGCTGTCAAGAATATGGAGAAACTAGAACTCTCACACGCAGTTGGTGGAAATGTAAAATGACAGAGCTGCTATAGAAAACAGCTTGTCAAATTTAAAAAGATTAAAAATATGATCTAGCATTTGCATTTCAAGTTATTTGTGCAATATATATACACATAATAACTTTACTCATAACAGCTAATCACCAGAAACAGCCTTAATGTTTAATATCTGGTAAATTGGTAAACAAAATTTGTTTCACTTCTATAATAGAATCTTACTAATCAATAAAAAGGAACAAACTGTGGATAGATGAAACAATACTACTGAAGATCAGAAACAATAAAATAAATTAAAGAAGCCAAACACAATAAAGACTGCATAATACTTTATCCCATTTATAAGAAATTTTTAGCCAAGCAAAATAAGAGTTAGAAAGTAAATCATTGGTTAGTTGGGTCTAATTATAGGATTAGATATTGGTTGCAAACAAGCACGCACAAAAATTTTGACATTAGTTACTGCAAAATTGAATTTTGGTTATAGACTATACAACCATACAAATTTACTAAAATACATCAGATTGTACAGTTAAATTACACAACTGATGTCATACAAAAGTATGTTACAATAAAGCTGCTAAAATATTTTGGAGTATTACAGTTCAATTACAATGTTATGATTTAACTGTCCATGGGATGTCTCATTTTCTTTCCATGAACATATAAATAATATGAATTGCATTTGTTTGTAGTCTCTACAGTTCTAAGTACACAATGAATATTTTGAGTTTTTATTTAATTTTTAATGTAAAATATAATATATGCTCATTGTGTCAATCTGATAGGTTAAAATTTGCCCAAGTATTTAGTAAAGTATAAACTGTATATGTGTGGCTCATGGAGGTGTGATCTTGGGTATTGTACCTGGTCTAGGGCCCCTTCCTCTATGGCACTGTTCCTCTGTTCTGCTCCCTGGCCACCATAATCGAAGCTATCTTTACTCTGACATGTCTTTCAATCATAATGCTTCTGCCTTGGAGCCAAACAACCATGGACTGAATTCCTTGAAATCATGAGCCAAATTAAACTTCTTTAAATTGTGAGTGCTGGATATTTGATGCCAACAATGAAAGCTGACTAATACACTCATCATAAACAACATGGAAACTAATATAAAAAAGACGGTCATCCAGAATTTCTAAATCTTAACATCACCCAAAATATTGTAATGCATTTATTTTATTTTCATTCTCTTTTAACAACTATAGGATATTATTTTATATTTTTGGTTTAGCTGTATAAATTTGTATTTTCATTTATCAGCTAAGCTTCCCATTAAATTCTTTGTTTTGGTGTACTTTATGTTGCTATAATGCAATATCTGAAACTGAGTAATTTTTAGGAAAAAGGTTTGTTCTGGTTCATAATGTACAGCCTGGACCATTCAAAATCACAGTGATATGTGGTGAAGGATTCAGGGTGTAGAATAACATGGCACATGGGAACATATGGCAGGAACATATGCAATAATGAAATATGCCAATTAGAAGAGAGGAAGGGACGGGGTCAAAGCAAGACAGACACTGGTTACTTGAATGTGCTCAGCTGAAAGAATTCATTAAGCTGCACAGTCATGGTTGTTCATGTTTTGGTATGTTTCTTGTTTTAATAATAAATGCATCAAGCATGACTTTTTACTTCCATTCATCTTCCATGGTCACTTTATACACCATGTATTTCTAACAACAGAGGTTTGAGATAGGAGCAGTCCCTGAAGAATGCCAAACTCTAGCACAGCCAAACCCAACTTTGCCTTATATAACATCATCATCTACTGTGTAACATTTTGCTTTAGGAGAGGGCATGGTACTAAGGAATAAATAATAATTCCTGTATTAGTAACCTTTAAGATCTAACTAAAGCTTTAAAATAGGTATTTCAAGATATTGTACCCAGACTATTGTATGCGAAGTATTTCTAAGAATACAATCTGACCACCATATTCTTAGAAAGGAATACTGGGAAAGTGTTTCTCAAATGAATTTTCCAGGTGATTCTTATGCATCCTAGATTTCAACATCTATTAGAATAGGTAACAAAAGTTATAATAACTATCAAACTCAACCTTTATACTCTCATTGCACCAAAAATATAAATAAACATCTGTACTTCATCTCAGTAGATTAAGGCATGAAAGTGTGTTCTTCCTCACTATAGGATTATAAAATAAAAAGTAAAACCTCTTTACTTAGTTATAGATGGCCTGGGTTCTAATTATCATTTTACTATAATTCAATGTGTAACCCAAGCAAAGTTATTTAAATTACAGTAGCTTATTTTCTTCTTCCATTGAATTTGAAGAGTTGAGTTAGAATCTAAAAAACCATTGTAAAGAAAATGCGCTGTGTAAGACGATCCAGAGAAAACACAAGTAAAGTTATACTATTTGGAGGACAGGAGGGACCATATAATGAAGCACCTCTTGGATTTCCAGCTTCAGTAGCCCCCAAGGATATTCCATAGACCCTTGAACAGCATTAAAACCTCTGATCTAACTATCTCTTAGGTTCCTTAAACTGTTTTGAAACTTTGATGGTCATGATTATCAGTGCAAAAAACATTCAGTTAAAGTCAACACTACCAATTTTGCTATTTTTAGAACTGACCTACTTCCTTTATTTCCATTTTTGGGATGGTAGGTTATACTAAAAGTGGAGAAAACCAAATTCAGTAGCGATCTATAAACCACGATTATGGATGCTACAGCCTATCATAACTAAATTCACAGACAACTTTGTGTTGTTCAGCTAGAAAAATCTGCATACCTTTTTGGAGTCTAGGTCACCCTATTTTCCACAGCAGTTCATAAATGATGGCCGCCAGTCCCTACCAACCTTAGGCCCCTGTGATGTTCTGTCATCACATCCTGTAGATCTCTCTAATGTTTTTTTTGTTACTGACAAGGAGTTTCACTATTGTAACCAATTTAGAAAGTCACAGGAAATCTTTTTACAAATTTCTTGTAAACCAAGTCTCACTGTATATTAATAGGATGTTATTAATCACAATTTCTTCTTTCAAGGAGTTCACCTCATAGATTTATAAATCCGTGCTTTACCTCTTATATTTTTCTCATTAATTCTAAAATGTTAAAAAGTAAGATGTTAATGAGCACTTATGACCAAAATCCTTTTTTAGAAAGTTTATTTCTCAAGTCCAATCATACAAGTGCCAAAATTAAGAGATAGCTTGTTTTTTTCTGACACCTTTATATTGACTAAATACATAATTCAGTGTAAAGTTAAATATAGCCCTACTGAAATTTGCCATGTGCTTCACTGTATTATCTGACAATTACACAGAATCTCAAAATTAGTTTAATTGGCAACATATGTTCTGGGTCAGCAAATATTTTCTGTAATTATCCAGAGAGTAAATATTTTATCTCAGTAGACCATGTGATCTCTCTCACAACTACTCAAGTCTTGATGCCACAGCGCTGTAGCAGTCACAGACACATAACGCAATGGGCAGAACAGGCTTTCAATAAAACTTCATTAACAGAAACAGGCAGAAGCCTGCAGGCCATAGCTTGCTAATGGGTGACTTGGGTGGAATATTTTATGAGGAAGGGAAAAAAGACATAAGCAAAACATTATTTCCTGAGAGGAACTTTAATGGCAACACAGTTTGCCAATTAAGAATATCAGGCTTATTATCCCAAGTACCTATGTGATGGAACATCAAAATTGTACTTCAATCTTTCATACATTTCTTTAAAGAAATGGATTCATTTAAATTTCTAAGAAAAGCTTATTTTTTTCTTTGCTTCACTCTTATTGGCAAGCTTGGCCTCAAGAACATCAGGTAGTGTTTTTAATCTACTTCTCTTTCCTTCCCATTCCCCTTTCGTTAGGTAAAACTCAAAGTAGTCCTGCAGAAATTTACTTCCTCAAGATATCAAAAAACTGCACCTGGAAAAAGAAGAGGCAGAATAAAGGGATTACAAAAACACATGGACCCCACTGCCTGGGATTTGTAAAAAATGTCCATTGGCTTTTTTTTTGGCTGTGTGTAAAATAATGTTATAAATTCTGCTTCAGAACAAGTCCCCTAATCCTGGGCACCACCTATCACACTATTACATGTATTTTCATATAATTCAGACTACCAGTTGCATCTTTTACATATAATTTCAGCAGACACCAGAGAAGGGTAGTGAAGATTTTTAAACGTAGGACAGATTAGAGACCCAACTTAGGTACAAGGAGAAAAATAAGATACTTCCAGATTATAAAATTTGACTCTAACTTAGAAAAACATATAAGAAAACAAATATATTTAAAATAGCCCAGTAAAAGGAACTAAACTTGAGTCTGGGAATATTCCTCAGGGCTTAGAATGAAAATATGATGTTTTCTACTAATATAGGATGAAAAACAGTGAGAAGAATGTGCCTTTCAGGTAGGAAGATCAGCAAATATTTCAGAGATGAGGTAGCACATGGCAAGATATTTTTCACCTATGACATGGTTAGATTCCTGGTTTTGACAGGTAAAAAGATGTCTACATTTGAAGACAGATGGGTGGATGGACATGGTAGATTTTATGTTCCAGAGACAGTCATATTCCATACATATTCCATCCCATCTACTTTTCTTTAATGTGACACTGACATCCTTCCATTTGGGATGGTACCAGTGTTCCTTCTGCCTGAACCTGGAAGGCTTTTCATGACTGCTTCTTCACTGACAGAATGCAGAAGTAACAATGTGTGCCTTCCAACACTACTCATAAATGGTGCAAAGTCACCTGCCTGGCTCTCTCTGGTGACACACAAACTGGGGTCTCAGCTGTTCAAAGCCCTCACAGTCCTTTCAGTACAGGTCCACACATGGAGAAGAAATGCCATGCAGGAATCTGAGAAGTGGTTATTTTATACACCCATGATTTGGGATGATTGGCTATAGAGCTATAGTAACTGAAACAGCTGGCTATAGGAACTGCATTCCAGGCCAGGTTGGAAAAATTTTTCTTTAAAGGCCTAAATAGTATATATTTGAGACTTTTCAGGCCATGTGGTCTCCATCACAATTATGCCACTCCACTTTTCCCCAGGAAAATAGCCACAAACAGTATGTAAGTGAACAGTGTGGCTGTGTACCAAGAAGGCTCTACTTACAAAACAGGTGGGAAAGACAGATTTGGCCTGCAGGATGCAGTTTTTTGACACCTGTTTTAGGTAAAGGGAGAACTCTGCTATTAGTCCCAGAAGGAGAAATGTGCCTGCCTATTCTACAATAATCAAGACCACTTTGGAAGCAAAACAAGGCATCTAGAAAGCAGTGTGGCTTGGTACATAAGCATATGGCCTGTGGATCTAGATTATTTCTTGAGCAACCCACTAGCCACTGTGCCTCAGTTTCCTCATCTGTCTTGGAATACTAGGTAATAATATTGTCTACCTCTCAGGTCACAGTGAGGGTTAACTGACATAAAAAGCTTAGACCAGTGCCTGGCACACAGTAAGCACTGCTTAAATGACTGCTGCTGTCTTAATTGTGATTAATCAGGAGTAATAACAGAAATACATTAGAGATAAATATGACAAACATAGCAGAATGGACCCTGCCACAAGCTGCATACAAAGAGAGAGAGGTGCAGGAGTCAGGGCATGCTGGCGTGGAGCATGAGCACTGGTGCCTGGCAACTACTTAAAGTAGGATATTTTTTTTTACTGAGCCAACTAGGATGGGCAGAAAGCAGAATCAGAATGAGGGAGGAAGGCAGAGAACCTTTCAGATATCATTTAACAAGCTTTTTCCTATCTCTAAAGGTAACAAAAGCACTACATAAAAACCTCTGATCCAAAAGTAAAGGAAACATAACTACATCAAGAAAAATCTCATGCAGCCTCACAACCCAGAAAATGACCACTTTTGTGAGTCAATAAAAGGTTGAATGTCAACAATTTTACTTTGTTATACTTAAGAGTGTTGTAGCATTTCCCTTCTAGTGTAATATATACAAACACAAATATATTAAAAGGCAAAATGATATGTTACATATAAAATATGAATTTATGTACACTATAACAAATTATAAATATTTTACTATCTCATATTTTATAACAATTATTGTACAAATGATGGAAATATATATAATGAAGTACATATTACAGATATATATATATATATATATATATATATATCAATTTATTATTTAAACATGATTGATTGGATTTCTTTATATAATTAATATTGTGTTTTAAAGAAGGCTTTAAAAGGATGCTTAATATTCATCTACTCATTATTGCTGCTATATTAAACTCACTGGTATTCATATAAAAATGAAGCCACTGCTAAGTCTAATTTGTGTTTTAGAGTCCTATGTTTTCCAAAATGATTCTTTGCTCTGACTCTTAATTTGGATTCCTTACAAACAACAAACCGTACATTGTGGTTTTTGCATGACTCACTGATAAGCATTAATATGACCTGTAACAGGATATATGTAAATCATAATAGATAAAATGTATATCAATAGAGTTCCTATGACAAACTTAATCTTAACTTTCCCTAATCTGGGATTTGGAGATTTTGTGAAAGTTAAAATTCAATAAGATGCAAGATTTAGAAAGGAGAATATTATATTTACTTAATGGCAAAATGATAACACTGCACTAAGTCTTCTCTTTTAAAGCTAGTTTATTTGTAAAAGCCTAATAATGAATGAGCTATTTCAATAATTTACCAAGAACAAATAAAAAGAAGTAACCTTCAATTATTCATATAGCTGAAGTGCTCTGATTTTTAATTTATTTCCACCTCAATGATAAATAATTTAACAAATCACTAAGTTAATAGATCATAAGCAAGTTTAAATGAAATTTAAATATGCTACAATATTCCTTTAAACTTCAATATTCCTAAATAAAACAGCTATAGATCTTCAAGGAACACTTCAACTTCAACTTTCAATAATATTAAGAAAATATGTAGCCCAAAGGTAAGGCAAGTAATTATACCAAGAGAAATGCACTCTTCAATATAAAACAGTAAAACAGAGTTTATAATGATAATAGATGAACCTAATAACTGGCGACACTTAAGACATTTCTTGTTTCCTAATACAAGAAGTCAACTTAGCAGAATTTGGTTAAGCCACACATTTTGTTTCCATTTCTCATCTTACACAGTTTAAAGGAAAGCTTCCAAAGACCGTATGCATCAAGGAATATGTGAAATCTGTCTTAAATAAGTGTCATACTTACTTTTCGCATTGCTGAAAGGAAATACTGACACCCAAAGGTAAAGGGGAAAAAGTTCATTTGGCTCACAGTTCATATGGTTTTAGTCCATAGTAGGCTGACTCCAAGGCACAATGGCATGACAGAGGGCACCACAGAAGAGGAGTGGTCCAGGGCAAGCAGGCAGGCAAAAGCATATTAGCCCTTTTTCTGTCCATTTATTTTATGCAGGCTACCTGCCCTAGGGCAGGTGTATCACTCATAACCTTAATCCTAGCCAGAACTATGCAAAACCAATCAGCAGACTCATTTAGTAATCACATACCCTTGGTCCCAGCACCACATACTCTAGATCCAGCCATCTCTAAAAAGCCTTTCTCCTATGAAGACAGGAGGCTTTCTGGGTACATCTAGACACAAGCCATAAAAATATGTAAATTCCACAATCTTAAAATTGATATGTAAGATATTTTTCAAGGCATTCCATAGGTCAATAGTCAAAAAGAAACTTAGCTGGCAAAAACATGCATCAACAAAAATAAATATCCACCAGTCATCTGAGATCAACAGTAAAAATGGAGGTTACTCTAGTAAAGCAGCCATGGGAGATCAATGCTTCTTTGGGGAATATAGGCCCCAATTTTTCCATGACAAAATATTTTCCATACATTTTAGGTGTTTTCCACCCATCTTTCAACTTGTATGTGTGAAGGAATCAATTTAAACTGGCAAAATACCTTTATGTTGTAGAATTTTAATTTTAAGCCCGGACAAAGAGAAGTGTCATCAAAATTTATGATCTTATTCTAGTTTTCAAAACCATTAAGGACAAGAAAATAAGCTTTTATTAAGTCTCTACTACGTGCCACACACTTCATGATAAAAGAGACTTTATCATGAAGCAGAGCTTGGAGGTAGATTCCATTGAGGAAAAAGGCTTACAAACACAAGTGAGAGGTCTAGAACCTCGGAAATCAGAGCAAGGGATCAAAACCAAGGTTCAGAAACAGGGCCAAGGAAGAAATGCAGCTGCAGCAGTGAGTGCCCCAGTACCAGCCAGGCACTGGGTCTCATTATCTTCTGGAAGGAGATAATGAGAGAGGCCCAATATTCTTTCTCACTCTGTTCGCAATTCACTCAAGGGTGAAGAGTCCTTATGTCCTCACACACAAATAGCCTTGTCTTCTTTTTTTTTTTTTTCCCTGTTTGGATGGTTGCTCCATCCAAACAACACATGAAACCTGACACCGAAACACCACCTCTGAGTTTTCTGTCAAGCTATGGAGGACTTTTTTTTTATTTTACAGAGAAAAAGCAAAAAAAAAAAATGATACAAAATTTCAAAACAAGATAGTAAGAGAGTAACAATGACTAATACATTGCACATTGTTATCTGCAAAGTGGGTGCTCAGATTACAAGATAGACACATGAAAAAATGATCAAAGAGGATAATCACAAACCTTTCTTTTCAATGAACTAATAGTAACTAGTAGTATAACTGATTTTTTTAAATGCAATGGAATAGCTTCAGCACTTCTTTAGGTCAGAGAGAAGAGTACAGGGTTTTATCCTCAAAATAAGAAGTTGAAAGCAATCTCCAAAGAATTAGTTCATTCTAATAGCCAATAGTGCTTATGAATTTTTGATTCACTAACCTGAGACCCCCTGAAATATGAAGTCTGCTCCCCTAGAAAGTACATTATTTAAGAAACAGATTGTGTTGCAGGTTACAGTGACTTAAGACACACAATTATTCTTCTTTCACATAAAAGTCTAGGCTGGTTTGTCATCATTGTCCCCAAAGTTGTCAGAGTGCTATGGGGTCCTTCAGAGCTATGGATTCCAGTCTTCTTTAGCTTGTTGTTCTGCCATCCTGGGACTGAACACAGGTCCAAGATGGTGCATCATAAGGTCCTCATTCTGCCAGTAGGAAAATGCATAGAACTGAGTCACATGGCCACTGAGCTACAAGAGACTCTGGAAAATGTGCCCCGCTAAAATATTGAAAACTTTTAAAATTCTCAAATAGGGGTCTACAAATTACAGCTCGCAGGTCAAATTTAGCCCACCGATTGTGGGCAAGGAATGGAGGTGTACTGCCAGAGGGTTTAGAATATTATTTTAGTATTTGAATGGTAGTTTTTTAAAAAAAGACAAACATGCAACAGAGACTACATATAGGCTGCAAATCCTGGAGTATTTACCATTGGCCCTTTACAGAAAAATTTTCCTCATAGCTATCAGAGAAGGAAGGGAAAATGAATGTAGTGCAGGAATGAGAAGATTATGCCATAAGATGGTCATAATGATGTGAGCAATTGAAGTAACAAACTCATGGAATTAGTACTTTTACACTAATTTTATCAACAATCAATGTCATGTAAGTGATTTAACAAACTAACACACTAGTCTCACATTAAGCTGAGGAGAATAGGAAAATTGATACTTTTAGAGCAAATTGGAACATTTCACATAGTTTGTTTTCTTGGTGAGCTTAATTCACTATATTTATAAGAGTACTTTTAAATGCGTGGCTAGCTTTGTTTGCATATTGAGTTGTACTATCAGATCACTGGAAGCACTTCAAAGGAAATTATATTAAAAGCATAATTGAATTGTAAAATATTTAAGAGAATTTAACTACCTTTGAAAACAGGTCTGATTATTTAAGAAAGTATAATTTGTTTGACTAAAATTAAGTACTAGTCAAAAAAAACATGAAGGGATCTGTACTTCTTTTATTACGTTTTAAAAAGTATAGTAAGATGTATCCAGCAGACTTTAAAACACAAGAAAAACTGGGAGTTTTGAAAATATACTTCGAGCCTCGTAAATATGAAGTAAAAAGCCAAGGTATGAAAACAACCCGTTGCATGCGTGCAGATTGCCCTCTGGACATCAAACTGATGATCACTGGTCGATAATCAGATCTATGTTTAAGCTAACGGGGGCAAAAGGGAAGCAAGCATTTGCCAACTCATGCAGGGGGAGGAAGGAGGAGACACACAAAAGTCTAGAGAAGAGAAAAGCTGCTCTGCCCAATCTTAGACACCACAATTTGTTGCCAGACAACCTCATGATGTTGCTTATCAAAGAAAATTCAGATATCTACAGTATAAAGCAAGCATTACCATCCCGGCCTTGGTGGATTCACTCCTATCCAAGAGAACTACAAAAATGCCAGTCTAACTCTGTCATATTATATGAGGCTGCTGTCTCCCAGGTCCTTACTGAGAATGGAAAATAAATGCCAGAGCAATGAACAATCACCCACCAAATTCAAAATCTTTCATCCCGACAAAAGTACCTTTCAGAGAGAGATTCTATTTAATTTTGTCACTTTGAAATTATATCTGCAGAATTTTTAAATGCCTCGTTTTGACATTTTAAAACCTTCGTATTTCTGAAAATTTAACATTTCAGTGTTTGATATTTTAAAATATAACTTACCATTCAAGATTATCTCTTTACATTTGGTGAATGTTAAAGCATCCACTTTGTCTCCTACATCTAAATTCAAACTGCAGGTTGTCTGGTTTTATCTCCCCTCTTTCAGTGTATTGGGATGGCTGTGGGGTTTCAGTATTAACACACAATGAATGTGGAGTCTCCACAATATCAGACTCCCTTGCTGGGAGCACTACAATATTAATTTCAAATATATGTCAAGCAGCTCAAACGTATGTCTGTTCATCTTGGACAGATGACACCTCAGCTCATTCAATCTGCCTGATGTGTCTTCTTCCGGAAACTCTTCTTTTCAAATCTATGTCACCCTCTCGAAAAGAGGCAGGTGCTTCTGAAGGAAGAACACTGTGGTACCTCATGTCCACTCTACTTGTGATTGTGCTGACCTCTCAGAAGGTGATTAGCTTTATCAGCAGCTAACTTTCTCACAATGCTATGTCCTCAGTGCCCAGCAGAGAATCTGCTGCAGAGCAGAGATCTAGAAATGCATAGAGAAAAAAGGGAAGAAGAGAAAGTGACAGCCACCTAGGTAAAGATGAAGTGAGGTCAGGTGGTACCACAGACTCATGGTGCTCATAAAGAGGGTGGTTAGGGGCTTGCCATTTTTCTCTGTCCCAGAGCTGTCCCAGATTTCTGAAAGCAATGCAGAGCCACTAGCTACATGGATAAGAACGCGTGACTTACACTGCTCCTGACCGGCTCATGCTGCCTGGTATTAATCCAGGCAGGCTTGTGCTCATGCAAACTGGCTTCTGCTGGTTGGAGTTAGCTTGGCTGCCATGCTTTCATTCCCTCTCTAACCCACCTACAGTAATCTCCCCTTTTGTAAAGACTACTGGGAAGACTGGATACAATTCTGAGTTGCATGTAGCTTGAGACACATGTTTTACATACTAACATAACAGGTGGCTTTATGTCATCTTTCCTTTTGGTCCATATTGCTTGTTTGCTTGCTTTTTTCCACTTATTTTACATATTATTGTGTTGTTTGCATATGCATTTAAGAATTTAAATCTTTTTCTTGAATGAGATACAATATAAGCACATTGCTATGCTGAAGTCATGGGGCAAATACTCTAAAACACACTATCACAGAAAAAAACAACAAGCCATTGTCTTCAGTGGCACCTACAGAAACATAGCCATGGCTTTCATATTTAGCAATAGCAACATCCATTGTGCAAAAGGTTCATCTTGTTTAAGTGAAACGTTTCTAAGAAATGATCAAATAAATACTCCTTTTCTTTGAGTTCTTTTGTCAGTTATTAAATCTACAAAGCAGTAAGGAAATATAGGAGAGTCACCATTGTCAATATATGAAAAAGGCTATTTGTAAATATTCCTGCTACTTTTGGAATCAAGAACGCTATAATCATTTGCAAGTTAGGATGAAGCTTCCCAGAAAAGCACAACATGTAAGGATAAATAAATTTTGTACTTTAAAGAGAAACACAGTTCTACCTACCCACCTCCACCTCTGTGACCACACACTATTGAATCCCACCACACTACAGCAGGGACTTTTAAATGATAATCTGCAACTCCAATTAAGGGAGGAAGCATCCAATGTTTT
Organism: Hydrochoerus hydrochaeris; assembly: GCA_004027455.1. Lineage (NCBI taxonomy): Eukaryota > Metazoa > Chordata > Mammalia > Rodentia > Hydrochaeridae > Hydrochoerus > Hydrochoerus hydrochaeris. The sequence continues at coordinate 99,510 of PVLA01006586.1, read as the reverse complement.
GCAAGGAAAAAAGAAAACAATCTCTATAAGATTCTCTCTCTTTCTCTGTCTCTCTCTCAATATAGGTACAAACACAGATATATAGATAAGATAGAGCTATAAAATATCTACAGGCCTTATATGTAGAAAGATTCCAGTTTCTTTGATATTGTGATTACCTACATTAATTTTTGCCTCCATGAAAAGTAATTTCTTTCGTCAAGTAAAGAGAGCAAGTATATAGTATTAGTTATGGAGACTGAACTTCCAAATTATAACGTGAGAACTATAACATAGTCTCCAAAATATTATTTTTAGAGATTTAGCTTAGTGGCACAAGTACTTGCCTGCCAAGGTCATGAGTTTGATCCCTAGTTCCAAAAAAATCTTTTTACTATATTACTTACTCAGGGAAATACAAAAATATGGGGCTATCTGCTTTTTAATGATTAAGTTTCCTGTACAATACTGAAGATATTTAAATAAACTATTTTATGATCGGAGGTACTTAATTTATATGTTGATTCAAGACAGGTTGAGTTGATTCTTACAAGGGCTGAAAAAAATGATACTGTAGCAACAGCACTGATTTTAAAAGCCAAAAGTCCATTAAAAGTTAATTATGATCATTAATCTCACAAATAGGTTTTACACTCAATAATTAAAATCAACCAATTAAATACCTTATTCAAATCCAGCTTATGTAAGTTAACTGATTCTAAATAGGTAAAATCACTCTATCAGAATGATTTGTAATCGGAGTTTCTGCCAACCAGTTTATAATTTTGCAAAAAAAATGCTCAAATAAAATCTTAATTTGGACCATCATAAGTTGGAAACCATCTGTGAAATAGTAAAGATTAAATTTTATACAATTTAAAAGAGGAAACCCAAACTTATGTATTTAAGGAAATCTATTTTTAACAATATTTAATAATCAGTTAGGCAAGACTATTTCTATTCGATATAAAATATTGGAAAACTTACAAAAATGGATACCATACTAAAGATAATTTTTCCTCCCTGTGGTAGGATGCCTTTTTAAAACAATTTCTCATCTGTTATTCTTCATCTTTTTACATATTATATCTAATTTGTATAAATTTTAAACATATTATATTAGTTATTTTAAAATCCTCATGTAATAATTCCAATATCTGAGTAATATATATTATTCAGGTATAAATTATGGAATTATATTTTTTGTCTCTAGCTTGTCCATCATTACTAATGATATACTGTATAGGATCTGGATTCAGTTATGTTCCCCTGAAGAGTGCCGAGCTTTGTCCTGGAAAGCAATTACATTAGTGGAGGATCACTTTCATTTTGTGGAAGAGTGATTTCTAGGTTTTTTTAGTATGGGTCCCTTTAAGTGTTCCCCTCATTCCCAAAACACAGTCTTTATATCTGGAACATGGTCCCTACTGTTAATGCATTGCTACTTGAGGGGTCTAAAGATAGTCCTAAGCTGTTTACCAAACCTTTATTGCTCAGCAGGAGTTGAAGTACAATCTCCATCTTCCTAGCACGTAGCACTGGTAAATTCTCTGCTTATGTGTTTAATTTCCCGACTGTACTTTCTGCTGTGTTCTTTGGAATCACAACTGCAAATGCAATTGAGGAGTCAACCAGTGTTCTGCATGTTCAGGTTGCTCATTTGCAAAATTCTTCCTCTCGCTTTCCATGTGTTTAGCATTTTTGAACTCTGAATAGTGACTCTACAACTTAGTAAGAATGGTGTTTTTGCCTGAACTCTATCTGTGGTTCATAAACTGGGAATTACCATCAGTGGGAAAGTCAGTTAAATGTGGATCTTGCTTAATGTGCTCCCCCTTCTTTCAAGGACCATATTCCCTGCAGTTTTGGCTTGGTTTTGTTGTTCCCCAAACAGCTTTTAAACTATTGTTTTCACAGTTTATAATTTTGAGTTTATAACTATTATCAGCAAAATGTTTAGTCCAATGATGTTTATTACAATACAAGCTGCACTGCCAATATTGAAATAAGAACCTTGGGGATTTGCTTTTGATGGATTGTTTCCTAAAAAAATAAATAAAATGAAATTAAGCAGTCCTCCTTTTTCTGTTTCACAGCCTTGGTAAAAATACTGAAAAATTTCTATCTATAGCAAAGAGCTCTGGGGCTTAATAGTCAGGTTTGAAAATAGAACTTTAATAAAGAATAGTGATGGTTTTTTCATGCCCAAAACAAAAATTCTGAATTGTCTTCTCTCTGCATATGGCATTATAGATTTTGGCAATTTTACAAGGTATATCCATCTCCTTGACATGTAAGCCTAGCATCAAGAAAACCGAAACTGTTACATTGTTATTTTTCTAATAAGAAATGACATGTGACAATAAAAGAAAATACAAAAGGTTTAGAAACAAAAAAGGCAAACTAATTGAAAAGAAATCATTATAAAGGTGTATTTAATATAGAAGGAAACAGCCTTTCCCTGTTTAAAGCATACAAAATATTACTGCATAAACAATATAATTATGATATTTATTACAATACTTTTATCAATCAAAAGTTCTAGTTGTGAGCATCATAAACCAAATGTGGATAATATAAATGCAAATGGGATTAGTTAAAGGATGTTTAGTTATTCATAATGGTTGTTCAAGAACATCATAACAACCAGAATAAAACGCAATGTGCCCATGGTCAATGTCAGATCACAAATCAAAAAAGTAAAGATACTACAGCTACTGCCACTGAGGACTAACACTGACATGTGAATCATGGGCACCATCAGTACTGTACTTGCCCTGCTTCTGCTAGAATCACACCAACTGAGACTTCTAAAAAGAGCTACAATGGTTGTTTCCACCAGGACCCATCATCAGGATAGATCCAGATAGCCTCTGCTTCTTCAAACAAAGAGCATATTCAAAGATGGATGTTGGCATGCCTCGTTGAACATGTGCTGTTATTGCTTGTATCTAGATGTCTTCCCAAAGTCTCATGTGGTCATGGGTGTGATGTTTTGGAGGTGGCTGGATCTAGGGTGTGTGATGTTGTATGATGCATAGATGGGAAGTGTCATTGGGTATAAGGACCACTGCCCAAAGGATGGATACACTGGATGAAATATAAAAACAGGTTTGGTTGCTGCTGCTGCTGCTGCTGCTGCTGCTGCTGCTGCTGCTGCTGCTGCTGCTTTGCTTTCTCCATGCCATGAACTGTTTCTCCTTTGTGATCCCCTTCTGCAATGCTGTCATGTCACTCTGCCTTGCAGCCAGTTGACTATGCACTGAAACCCCTACAAACTGAGAATGTAAATAAACCTTTCTACCTTTAACTTTGAATAGTGAGTATTTTATTTCAACAATGACGAAGGTAACTAAGACAGTACTGACAGTCACAAGGAAGGTGACTTAAGTTACTTTTCTGTCGCTGATACACAGTACCTCACATTCACAATTTAAAGGAGTAGAGGTTTTGCTTGGACTTACCATTCCAGTTAATGTTCAGCCAGCTCCCAGGCATAAGCAGAATGGCAGAGGGATGTGGATAAAGAAATGGTGCTCAACCCATAAAGGCCAGAAAGTGGAGAGTAAAGCAAGAGCAAAAAGATATATCCTTCCTTGTCTTGCTGCCAGTGACACACCTCTTCTGACCAGGTCCCAGGGAAATTATACCCAGGAAATTTCAATACCACGTTCAGCTATGAACACATTATGGATTAATCTGTTGATGAATATAGCACTCCATGATCCAATTATCTTCCAAAAGTGGCTCCCCTGAACACATGAGACTTTGGGGGGATATTCTAGATCTAAACCATAACAGAAGACTAGAAAGATGGGTCTGTGATATCCTCAGAATCTACACTATTGTTCGCTCTTTCTCAGGACTTGGGAGAATCTTCAACTATATTATAGTAATTTTAATACTGGGAAACTCCCCCATAAAAGTAAAAATCTTGTCAAATACCCTTCAATCATCCAAGAGAGAAGATGAAAACGTTTATTAAGTACTCAACCAGTTCTAGACCCTCTGCTTAGCACCTTAAGACACTAATATTTCATTTAATTTAATCAGTACAGTCTGAGGTTCCGAAAGATCACACAGTGATAAAGACCAGACATATCACCAGAGTGATCTAGGGTCACAGTCATGTGTTCTTTAAAAAGCCAGTAAAGCATACTTATTAGAAAGTTATGTACCAAATGTTTCTTCTTGTATATTACACAAACTTCTATCACAGAATCCACAGCCCTCTCTGGAAATACCTTATATGTCTAAATTTTCAGTTCAACCTAAAGGCCCTTACAGGTCAATACAGTATCTTCTTGTCTGAATCTATAATTAGCCCACTTGGTGTCTAATGTAGAAGAGAGGCAACATCCTTGTTTGTTGAATAAATTGCACAAATCTTAAAAGTTCATTTCTGTGATGAAAGGGGTAATGCTGAGGTAAACAGAACTGCCCTGTAAAGTTGCATAATTAAACAGCTGCCCTGTAGGAAGTTATAAGGGAAAAAATATAATATACTATTTTAATACAAAAAAGAGACATGATTTCTTTAAAGAAATAAATACCCCCATATATGTCATCTTAAAAAAGCTTTTGGCATTCTAAATTGGCTGTGCAGCAGCACCCTGGGAGTGCACAGAATGAATTAAACTATTTTTCTTACCTCATACAATCTATCATTGTTTCAAGCTACTCATTTATCCTGAATTCCAATCCCCTTGCCAAAAGTCCTGGCTTAGCAATTTCTTCAGATAAAAATAAAAACCCTCTTAACTTGAAGGGAAATTGTTCTATATAAATTTCTTGTGTATAAAGAAAATCTTACTCATATTTCAAAATTTATTACTACATATTTTTACACAATGTTGATTTCTTAAGAGGCAGTAAATACAGGCTACATGGACAAAAGCATTTCATAACAGGGTAGTTAATAGCTGGAACAGGTTGTGAAATTTTTCTCTCTGGAAATCTTTGAAATTTGGATAGATCTTCATCAATCATGGATAATTTAGTCTGTCTGGGCATACTGGGAATAGTCTACGTGGGGTTCCAAAATCCTTCCCAACCAGGGTTATCATCACTCTCATCATTAAAAAAGTGTTTCTTTAGCATTTAATTAGCCCTGGTTTTGTGAACAGGTTACTTATCAAAAAGCACTGCCGGAGGCCCACTCCCTTAGAATTGACAGTATATGGTAACCAGAGATGTGATAGCTCCAGCCTCCAGCAAAAAAAGCAATGTAATCGTTACACCAATTCATGAATGGAGCAATTTACAACATGTGCAAATTCTAACTATGGGAATCAGGGAGGCTGGCAGGAGGGGCAAGAGTATGTAAAGCAACAAAAGGGATTTCTATGCCTTGAGCTTTTCTCCAATGAATCCGAACAAGTGATGTGGTGATAAGAACATTTAAAATGCCCAAACACAAAGCATTTTCCAAAGGTCAGAGGTTAAGGGGAGACAGGTAAAGGAAAGAAAAGAAACCATCTAGCTATGTGATGAGATGCAGGACAAGGAATTTCAGAAGAACAGGGCCATGATGATATATGAACTGTGGAAGAAGGCCTCGAAGGCCAAGGGATTTCCAAATGAAACATAATCAAAGAGCAGGCAAAAGAGAAAATATACATGGCTGGCACCTAGGTTCAGATTTGGAAGCCAACCAGGAAGCATTGACCTCATTTTTTCTACAGAGTCTTAGAGGTTGGCTCTAGACGTAGGCAGCATAAATGTACCTAAGCACAGGTAGTACAATAGCCCAAGATCAAGACAGGGAGGCCCAGGTTAGAATGCGCCACAATAATAAAAACTGATCACAGTTTTTCATTACAGCCAGTAAAACAATTTCTCAAATGGGGCACCACTGACATTCTGTGGTGTTTGATTCTTTGTTTTAGGAGCTATTCAATGCATTGTAGAATGTTTAGCAGCATCCCTGACATCAATAAAATCTATGCCAGTAGCATTCTTCCTACCTAAGTTGTGACAACCAAAAATGTCTCCAGACATTACAGAATTTCCTCTGAGGGTTAAATTGAAACTGATCAGTAACAGAGAATTGAGAATAAATCATTTAACCAGAATGAATCTATGTCTTATCTATGTAGTTATATGAAAACAGAAGAAAATCAACCAAACCAAATATTTTTGCATGTGCATACAAAAGAACAAACCAGATTATAATCCCAAAGGGTCAAGACTTCTATCTAAAATTTCTTTATATCTCTGAGAAGCCCTCAGTAAACACAGCTGTTAGTGAGTTCCTGTTCCAACCATGTGTCAATTAGATGGATTCTCTTCAATGAATTAAATCTTTGATTTTGTGAAAGCAAAAATAATCCTGGAATAAAACAACAAATAAAATCATTTTAACATATTATTGGTCTACAATAACTTTTAATAAATGAAACGATTAACAGAATCCTTCTGAGAATCACGTACATTTCTTTTTGTTTTGAGAGAAACCAATTAAGCTGAGGAAGCACAACATTATGTCATGTAGTTTTTAGTTCTGGCCTTGCCCTTTAGACCTCCCCAGTACTACTGCCACTGAAAGCTTTGAACAGCTCCTTGCTCCCTTAGTGACAGGACTCCCATTTATATTCTTCCAAAGACAGTCATTGACAGGGACCTGATAGGGAGAGAGTAAAGGAAGACAGTATTTACTGGGAGCTAATAACTCAAGTAAATATGTGGGCATCAACAGGTGATACACGCGGAATTTTGTTGGTGTCTTGCAAGCATCTTCTTGAGGTAGTGCTAACATTATGGGTAGCAGTTTCCTGGTTCTGTTATACTTTCTGAGTTCATGATACTACCATAGCTTCCCTGACGTTCCCTAATTCCTCCAACAGTATGAAAACATACAATTCTTTATACTCACTACCTTCTTCTCAATAAGCTCTGCTTATCTAACTCAACCTTGACTAATGCATGAATAAAGGTATAAGATAAACCACAGAATAACAGGGGAGTGAGAGATATTAAGAAGAAAGGAGAACATTATCATGAAGTGAGAGGCATTGTATTACTTTCCTAATAAATTACACATAACAAGTTACCACAAAAAGGGGGCTTAAAACAACAGAAATTTATACTGATGTACTGAGTAATGAGTCTTTGGTAACACTTCTTCTTAAGCTAAGAGATATAAAGCTATTCTGTGATACTTTTGTCAGTGCTGTTAAACTTTGTAGATTTGTTGAATACAAAACTGCATGATTTTAGCTATACTACTAAGCTATAGATTTTTAAACTTTTCCTCAATGTAAAAGCTAAATATATGTAAAAGATTTCTATCTAGCTGTGATGCTAATTGTTGTTAACTTCTTGGCATATAAAATACATTAGATGTATAATCCTTCTGAAGTATAAATGTTAGGCTGATATTATAATAGTGATGCCCTCCAGACCAAAGTATTTTTTACAACAGTGTTTCTCATGGTTAAAGTTAAGTGGTCTTATATATATCATGGTAGTTTCATATGTCTAAAGACTATGCACTCCAAGCACTATCAATCTAATAATTAAAAGTTGAGAATTGGTAACATAAAAGTACATATGTAAAGAAGTATATTCTACTTAGAAAGATAATTTATTTTAAAAATAGCAAATTTAGTTAAGAATTTAATTATATCATGTAATATTTCATAATTGGATAAAGATAAACTATTACTTATGAGTTATTTTATATTAAAATGGGAATTTAAATGTATTCTTATAAAGAAAATAAGAAGAACTTGATGGTACTGGTACAATAGTGTTCTCATAATTGTTATCCTAAAATGCTGTGTTTCTCTTGTTATTTTTATAACAAGAGAAACACAGTTAGATAAGCAGAGCTTATTGAGAAGAACGTTCCTTATAAAACTTTTGCACTGTTACTGTTAACATTCCACAGTAGTATAACTTCTAAACAATTTAAACAGTATGTTATGATGGTAGACATTCACCTGCAAGAAAAATAGATTGACCCTAATGTTGACCATGATTTATGGAAAGACTAATCATTTTCTGATCATACTGTATATCTCAAAGCATCCAATAACCCAAAAGGATTATAATAGGATTAAGATCTACTTCTCCTGCTTCAGGGCTAGTGAAACTGGTCTTCTGGGTGTTCAACAACTAAATTTGGAGGTCAAAGCTAAGAAAAATAACAGGGCTAAGAGGACTGCCAATATTTTCATCCTTTTTTACCACATCTCCAAGGATCCAGAATATGGCAGGAACCCAGTGAAAGGCTCTGTAGCTCCAGTGAATCACTCAACCTCTCAATCATGGGTATTGTTGGACCTTAGAGGACAGGAGTCAACCAGTGTTCACTGTGCTAAATAAAGGAAGAATCACAGTGAAATGTTCCCATGTTTCCAAGGGGAGCCAGATAGTCAAGCAGGATGGGCACATCCCAGTAGATGACATAATTAGTAAAAGAAAAATTAGAGGGGCTCAGAGACAGGCCCAAAAAAGAGTCCCTGAGGAACTTTAACTAAATTTGTAGATAGATAGATAGATAGACAGAAGATAGATAGATAGATAGATAGATAGATAGATAGATAGATAGATATGTTATTGGTTTCTGGGGTGCTGGAGTCTCCTTCTAGAAGTGGTTTCTAGGTTTTTTTCTGTCCTGAACAAATAATTGTTCAAGACAAGCACAAAAGATAGTAAGATTTTACATTTCTTAAAGGTAGGAAAACAAAAAAGATATTGGGTAGGAGTTTGGGACAGCTGAAAGTAGGAAAAATAAATACACTCTACAGGGTGAGAGCAGACTACTGTGCAAGAGAGAGCACAGTGGTCCGGAGCTCAGTGTAACTATCTTTTGTTTTTTTTTTTTTCTACTCCTTAGGCTAGCATCAGATCTAGGCCATCCAGTCTAAAATCTGCTAGAGTTGTGTGAGAATTGAAGACAGCATTCTGATTGGTTCCATGTGCAGGGAACTTGGAACAGTTCTGTGCATGTATCTTGGGATTTTGCAATTGATCAGTCATTCCCACTTCACCAGCCAGTCTGTCACACCCTAATTTCCTGCCTTAAATATCTAGCTAGATACATACATCAACTGATTGATTTTGATTAACACAGGTCTTACTTTGACCTTGGTCTTAACCACCCAACAGGAAAGTATGACTAAAAGAATGGAGAAATCAGTAATAATATAAAAACAAAGAGAGGTAGGCTATAGAAAGGGGCTACAATCACTGCTCCAGTTGTTACAACATATTAACCAGTCAATATGAGAAGTCATGATTCCAATTCCATTGCTCTTTCAAAAAAAGTGTTCTTCAGTCTCTCAGTGAATTATAGTTATGTTAGTTTTATGTATTTTCACCTATCCCTCAGGTAAAGATTTGATTTCTTGTACATATACAAGAATGAAAGTGTCAATAGAAATATTCTAACTACTAAACATTTTTAACTTTGTGGTATAAACTTTCTGTTATATGCTTTATATTTTATATATTTATACTATCTGGAGCCAGCCATTACAAAAGGTTTTTGGGCCTAGAATCTTTTTTGGGGGTGGGGGAATGGATCACCCATTTTAAAAAATACAATTGACTGTGTCCATGTCTTTTGCCTATAATATGGGTCATCCTTTCACATGTAAAATGAACCATTGTCTTTCTACCTGTGGGTGGGTCACTGCTTTCTTCCTATGAAGAAATCCCAAACTATTCCACAGCTATCCACAGCGAAAAACATAAATAATCCCAATTCCTGACTATAATATGTCTCTCTTAAAGGTCCATGCTCTATTTTTTGAGCTTGTACTTTTGTAATTCTGCTTAATAAATCCTTTTATGCCTCTTTAAAAAAAACTGATTCTCTCCAAATCTGGAAGCTAGAAGTATGACATCAAGACGTTGTCAGGGCCATGTTCCCTCTGAAGGCTCAAGGGAATCATCCTAGAGAAATCATTTCTTTCCTTGGCATTCTTTGGCTTGCAGCTGCCTTATTTCAATATTTCTCTGTGACATAACATGGTTTCCTCTCTCTGCCTCTATGTCCATGTCTTCTTGCGTCTTTCTGATAAGTATGACAGTCATTAGATTAGGGTACGTGCTAATCCAATATGACTTCATTTTAGCTTGATTTCATTCGCAAAGACCCTATTTCCAAATAAGGCCAAATCCATATGTTCTGGGTGAATATAACACTTTTGGGTCCTACTTATCTTAGTATAGTCATCAAATATACAGTTCACTTCCTGCTTCTTTTTCCCCAAGGCTAGTCTTGCCCTAAGAGCAACTGCCCCAAGCATAATGGGAAGGATGCCTAGCAATGCAGAAAATAGGTGTTCATAGAACTAACCTGCAATCAAATGTGGATAGTGTCCCCTGTCAAATCTTTAGACAAGTGGTTCCTTCTGAGGGCAGAGTGACTATATAATCACTCACAGCATTACTCCAGAAAGGAGATATAGTCTGATACAAAAATTGTTCAGATCTTTCATGCAACAAAAATATTTTGGCACCAACATGCATGAGAGCTCTGAGGTAAGCTAAAGAAAAGGGAGAGACTGTTGTTTAACTGATGATGCTATCTTAATCGTCTTGATACAACAGGCTGCAAATATAAGCTTCTGGGATTATCCAAAACATTCTATTGTGCTGTCAATAAGTTTCACACTGTATTGCATGTGAGGCTCCACCTCTTTGCAAATCTCTTATCAGTGAGGATTAGAAGAAAGCCCTGGTACACAGAAGGAGCTGCTGTGGGGCAGGATCAAAGGAAATGAGGATTATACCAGAAGTACAATAGCATGAATTGGCCAAAATGAAGAGAAACATGCAGAGCAGGGAAAGAAAACACATCTTCAGGCCATCACTGATACCTTGGCAAACACTTCTGGAGTATAAGCCATAAGCATGTTTATTCTCTGCACAACTATAGGGTAAGGGGAAGAAAGAGTTCTATTTATTTTTCAAATCAGTTCTCTAAATAAGCATATTAATCAGGAGTGGGCTGTGTGAACTCAGAAGTCCCTATTCATTAATAGCTGTCCTCACACACAGTTCCAGGAGCATCTTCCTTTCTGACACCTGTGCCCAGCATTATCATTCCTGCATCCTCCTGCCTAGAAATTGCTCATTAGTAAACTGGGGCTTTTTCACTCACCAGAAGAAGGCACCAAAAACATTGGGACTTTCTTGGCACTTCTTTTATTCAGCGCTAAAGCTAAAAGCACCTCTGGCGTGCAAATGCACCTTGGTTTCAGTGGGATTACTTCCAGCCTGAACACCAAGCAATTTATAAGAGGATGCATCAGAAAAAGCATGGAAACCTCACATATTCTGGCCCCAATTCACCCACAATTATGCATGGTACCCTGTAGGCATCAGAGAGTCTCTGCTTTTACTGTTGATGAAGGAATTACTAAAAATATGAACTGATTTGTAATTGTTTCACAACATAGAAGTAGGATTTTTCCTGATTATAAAATATCTCATATGTGTTCTTAAATATATTTTATAAGTACAGAAAAAATAGAAAAACCCAAAAATAGGAACACAAAACTTTACTGAACAGACATAACATTATTTTCTGCCTTCATTGAGGATATATGTATATATTTCAAGGGAAGACTACATTATTTGGTTCTAAACTAGAAAACATGCCATTCCAAGTGACCTGATTCTGACTCCGTGGGGGCTCTGTGCCTTTAGTTGCCTTTGAGCTGTTTTGTAACTTTGTACTTCACAGATAACAGGTAGCAATGCAAAAACAGTATCTATAGAGAAGCAAATAAATTCTATAAAATGGAAGTATAATTGGTTCTTTCTCACTTCAGATGAAGCTACTTTTGCAACTATTTGCAAGTTCATTTCAATATTCCTGATTCATAAGTGTTTCTGCTCCTTTCATCCTCCTTTGAACTGTTTTAATGTCTTGCCAATCACCTCAAAATGAGTTAAATAAAAATTCTTAACATGTCTTCACTTTATATGAGACTCTTGATCTTAACTTGTTTTGAAAAATAGTTTAATACACACTTATTTTATTATCATTATTACTGTTATTGTTATCATAGTAATGGGATATAGTGTAATTAGTACTTTGTAGCCTGCCTAATTTGGGGGGACATTGAACCCAGGGCCTTTGTACTGAGCTACAGCCCTAGCCCTTTTTATTTTGTATTTTGGGACAGAATCTCTCTAAGACAGTAAATTTCTGAGCCTGGACACAAATTTCTGATCCTTCTGCTTAGCTTCTCAAAGTACTGGGATTACAGGCATGTGCCACCACACCTGGCTTTGTTTTATCCTTTAACAGTACATCATGTAGCTGTTTTCCATGATGATTCAGTAAATTTGTCATGCTTGCATAGTATTCCAAATGAATGAATAATTCCTTCTGGTGGATATTTAGATAGTTCCTAAGATCTGGCTATTGTGAAGAATGCCATAGCGAATATACCTGAATAAAAACTGCACACCTGTCCAATTAATGATTTGGACAAATTTCTAGAAGTGAAATTGCTTGGCCAAAGCAGTTGCAAATTTAAATATAGAAACTATCACTGGCAGGCTGCTCACAGGTATACTCTTATGAACACATGGAACAGGGACCAATTTTAGTAAGGTGGCAAATGTAACCTGCCTACCATGTCAGGTGGGTAGCATAGCTGCGTTACTCAGTCCTTTTTTCAAGAACATGGAGTGATGAAAAAACTTCAGAACTAAAAAGAAAAAAGGCTCACTCACTCCTCTCTGCCACCCTCCCCACCACCCGGCTCTCAACACCAAAGGCATTCAAAGAAGAGAATGCATGAGCACACACATTTTTTCCTAAATTTAAATGATCTACTTTAATAAACAAAAGGTTAGTGAGAAATTTGGTCTGGAATTAGGTAGCATAAATGAAGTTTTCATATACTCTATCAGGTCTCATGATTTTCAGGTATATGACAGAAAGTGTCATCAGCAACCTCTATTTCTTAATAGTAAGAACTCTCATGGAGGGGAGAAGAGGCAGAGCCATTATGTTTCATTAAAGGGAGGACGGAAGGAAGGAAGGAAGGAAGGAAGGAAGGAAGGAAGGAAGGAAGGAAGGAAGGAAGGAAGGGAGGGAGGAAGGAAGGAGAGAAGGAGGGAAGGAAGGAAGGGAGGGGGAAAAGTCCCTGTATGTGTGTTAATATTTTCAATCAAAATGAAGAATCTAGAAACATTCTAAAATTCATTTTGATGCACCACCCAACTCTTTAAAGTGTTGTATTTTATATTTATAAAACTCCAAGTCCAATTAATAAAGCTCAAATTATTATCCTAACCATCATATCCCTGTCATCTTTTCTAACTTCTTTGAGTTGAAAGATTTCTATGTGTTTATCACAAAACAATATTTTCCACTTTAAATGAGTCAGGATAATTATAATCTTCAAGTTTTTTTTTTTAATTTTATGACCACAATGACACAAAGCTTGGAGAAGTTGCAGAGTCTAGTAGAAATGACATTTGAGTGTCTTCAGACAGTCAAAGAAATACAAAATCAATCAAACTGTGAAGGAAGTTAAATATCTCAGTGGAAAAGGAAGTCATCTATGAGTAGGTGGAAGAATGTCACTTATATCTAGGCCTCAGTACTCAAGCAAGGTCACTGCACAGGCAGTACTGGCATTCCTTGGGAGCTTGTGAGAGGTACAGGATCACAGGCCACATCCACAACTACTGAATCCAAATCTTCCCTCTAATAAGACCTCCAGATGATTCATGTGCACATCAAGCATTGAGAAGCACTGGTCACATTCATCAATACATTAACAGCAATCAGTATTTCTCATCAGTATCACAAGTATAAATAAAGACCAGTTCTGTGTGTCTCTGCCTAAATTAAAAAAACTGGGTGACCCAGAATGGGAATCTCAAGTGGGTAAAAGTGATTTTTTTTCCTTATTGGGTTTCTTTTAATCCCAGAAAGTTTTAGACATACAGAAATGATGGAGTACATCCCTCACCACAGTATTAATATATCTGTATTAAGTCTCAAATTAATTTGTGCATAGTTGATATTATTAGTACAATATTTATAATTGGTATAATAATAGGTTTTCCTTGGAACTGTAACTTAAAATCTATTCTTGAGCAGCTGGTTGATATTTGGTGACTGGATGACTATCTGTTAAATGGCAGTTTGTAAATGGGTTTGAAATTTTTAAGAGAATGGAAGACATCTACTGTGTAGATCTAAAAAAGTAATTGAACTGCTGGGCTTGGAAGGAGTGGCAGAAAATTAAAGGACTTAAAGAGAAATATAGTAATGCCATTTAAATATTTAAAGGTGTTTAATTATGTCATAGAAAGTTTTCATAAAAGTGACTCCAGAATTCTGCTTGATTTATAAATTTTTCAAGCTAAGGGAAAAACAGAATTTTGAAACTGGAACTCAAGTCTCTTTATAAAATTTCCCTTAAGTAATCTTTTCTGTGTGCCATAGTCACCTTCAACACACACCCAAGAAAAATGCCTTTGCAGCCAGCGCTTACAGCAAGGCCTTTGAGAGAACATAGAAGTGCCATTGTCCAATTTCAGTCTTATTGGTGACTATTTCAGCTTACAACCGTGTGTCCGTTTCTCTTTCTGCCTTCTAGCAACTTCCTTGTTTATATTCAAAATTCAACCAACAGAAAGAGACCAAAAGTCCAGGCGCAGAAGGACTATATTTCTTGCAGCAGCCAAGTATCTGAGTTCAGAGCTATGTCAATAGCAATAATCTCTTACACTGAGTTAATATTTTCAAGTTGATAAAGGAGCCACTGTCTCACTGGTTCTGCACTGCCCCCTTTCATAGCTGAAGAAACAAAGGTTGGAAACACCACAGCTTGATTCATGCCGGGGTCACTGATGAATATCCAGAGTCCATGCAATGGTCATCTGAGTGCTTCCTAGACCTGTCTGGGAAAACTAGTATAAATATGTTCCCTCACATTCGCAGAAAACCTCAGGGTGATTTTTACATGCATAACTGAATACACAAATCTGAAAAGATGATGTACAAAACACACACACGCTAACTTCTGGTAAGCCATAATATGTGACAAAAATAAAATATTGCATTTTCTGATCGGATTTGTAGCATTTCCTACACATCTTCAGTGACAGTTCGTAGAAGGTTAAAGAGGATCCTAACATTCATAATGATTCAGTTTGTTAATGTACTTCTTCCACATTTATATTCTAGGCAATTAAATTGAAAAAAGAGAAATAAACATGTACAAATGCCTGCTGAGGTTCTGTTCAGAGGCTCTGGTTCATAAACAATTTGTCCTCCATTCTAACCTGGTCACATGTACTCCCACACATCTGTATTTATCTCTATAGATACATGCATGCTTTATATTTCTTTATACACTGTTTAAGCTTCATTTAGAAAAACGAATGTTTTCTAGTTCAAGTGTGCTCAGAAGTATCCGTCATCGTTTGAAATACACACTGAGGTCACTAGCTGGAAAGTCTTTACTAAGCTTGACTCAGACTCCTTCAAAAAGTTCAGAACTTCAACTAGCCAGATATGGAAGGAAACCAACTATACAGTATTCACTTTTTGTTCCATTTTTCATCTTTTATGTGATTTCTGTGATATTACACCCTACAGTCTGCGCTTCCTCATGATACACATTTGCTTCATCCTAAATCCAGAGCAGAGCACAACAGCAGCAGGAACTAGGCAAGTTAGGGCTCTGCACAGGGCCAGAGAGAATCCACAGTGGCTTCCTGCAGGAGGCCTCACCACCACAGCCAACCCAACTCTTGCAGATGTCACAAACACTAGAAATTAAGTCATTTAAAGATCATGTCTAGGCTACAAGAATTATGTTCAGAAAATGTTAATTTTTACTCATAAATTAAAATTGTTTTAAAAATTCAACTTTTAATTTACACCCAGGACTAAAACTCACTTGCAACTGAAATAATGGTTCACTCCTTTCACAACCATTCCTTGAGTTTCCTTTCAGGTCCACCTATCAGTCCAGATGCCAGGTACAAACAGATGAACAGTCTATGACTTCTGCCTCAAAGAGCTGATGATTTAATATTTTTAATCAAGTAAATACCTATTCACCAAGTATAGAGAAGATACCCTAACAGCACCAAAACTGCATGCATCACTGTTAAGGTTGCAGTGCTGAGTTGCTACCTATAGGACTCAGCTTCCAAAAAGATTTCCCTTGCTATCAGATTTGTACCCACCTAAGGAACTAAGTCTTTGCTGTTCTTTGAGGAGTCTAAAATTTCATCGTTTTCACAAAATTGTGAACACATAGCCAATAAAATCTCTGGACTCTCAATGAGACAGGTTCCCATGCAGAAAATTTACACATATGTTGTTCCCTTTTCATTGCTGGAGGCAGGGAAAATACTTTGCATGGTCCCATTCAAGGTCAACATGGCAAGCCTGCCCATGGGTTGCTCCAGGGCTGCTCTGTTCCTTTTTCCCTTACTGAGCACACTTGCTGTGTGACTGAAGTGAATAAGTAAGGCAGTAAGTATCACTGTATGCCAAATCCTATGGGAGCGTCTGGAAAATCCCTGAACGTGGGTGGTCTTTGTGGTCCCGAAATAGTCCCAAGATCCAATCAGTCTACTACATTGATGGCAATTTACACATTAATAGTCTTTCAGGCACTCAAAGAATTTGCAAGTTTGGGGAAGGAAAACTAAATTCCAAAGCCAGTGACATAAATTGTCAAGTGCCTTGTTGTCTTTCTTTCTTTCTTTCTTTCTTTCTTTCTTTCTTTCTTTCTTTCTTTCTTTCTTTCTTTTTCTTTCTTTCTTTCTTTCTTTCTTTCTTTCTTTCTTTCTCTCTTTCTTTCTTCTTTCTTTCTCTCTCTCTCTCTCTTTCTTTCTTTCTTTCTTTCTTTCTTTCTTTCTTTTTTTTAACTTTGCAGCATTTGAGATTGAATGAAAGGCCTTTGCACTGATCTACATCCCAAGCCTATTCTTATTTTTTATTTTTAGAGAAGATCATGCTAAGCTACTTGGTTGTCAGATTGGGCTTGAACCTGCTATCATCCACTGGTATCCCAGAGTGCTGGGACTACACGTCTAGCTAAAAAACAATAATAATAATAATCCATACACATAACACACACACAGATGCAAGTGGAAAGTCTTCAAGTTTTAAATTTTGAGCTGAACATCAAATGATATAAAAAGGACAGAATTAAGCCAAGGGCAACATAGTGCCAATTAACCTTTCAGTCACAATCTTTCACTCAAGTTATTTGGCAAATTAAATGATCTCAGATAAAAGGGGAAAGCTGGTATTGGGAACTTCTATTTCATGTTGGCATTGTTTTCAATAATTAAATACGAGGCTTGCTATCAATCAGCATTACCCAAGTGTTGTCCTAGAAATAGAGAAGTGTGAAAACAAAAAGAATTCACTCTGCAAAAGATCTACTCAGTTTTTTCAATACACTTTTGGCCTTATTAGCATTTTGCTTTAGAAATTATAAGATCTTGAGTCATCAAGATAGAGTTAGAAAAATGTCACCATCGTTCTGATAACATTTTCTCAAGCAGTAACCTAAATCATGTACAAAACATCTATATTTTATACAACTGCACTTCTGTAATGAATAATAGTCCTCAAATTTTCCCCTTCATTCCTAATACCTGTCACATATATACTCAAAAAGGTGGCATGACCCCATTTTTTTTAAGTTCCACTGTGATCAACATGAAGGACATTACATGTCACCTCAGCTACCTTGATTTATAAATAGAACAAAATGGTGATAATATAATATAATATATTCAAGAAATAGCTATTTATAATAATTAGGTCATATCTAAAGCCCATTAATCAGGAATTCACACTTCAGAGGCAGCCAAGGTAAGCACTTCAAATGTGTTATCAAAAATTGTACCAGAGGGTTTGCTAACTAGCACAAAAGGTGTCAGAAATAATATTCATTCATGAAATAAGTAGAGTCTCAGAAATGTGGTAGCTGAAAAAGACTACAAAGTCACCAGTCTCACAAAGGATAAGAAGTGCTCAAAACCAACAGCTACGCATGTCAGAGTTATATTCTCAGTTCCAGCATTGGACTTGGTTTTGTGCACGATCCCTCAGCCCTACTCACTTACCAGAGGACTCCTGATGGCTCCATGCAAACGTCTGAAACGCTATGTGCTCCAAAGACAACTCTCCAGCCAGGTACTCCACAAGCAATTCACTGACCTCCCAAGAACAATCA
The DNA here is from genome assembly GCA_004027455.1 of Hydrochoerus hydrochaeris. Taxonomy (NCBI): domain Eukaryota; kingdom Metazoa; phylum Chordata; class Mammalia; order Rodentia; family Hydrochaeridae; genus Hydrochoerus; species Hydrochoerus hydrochaeris. The sequence goes on along the minus strand of PVLA01006586.1, from coordinate 81,334 downwards.
TTCCAGACTGACTTGGAATCCTAGTCTCCCTAAAAGATATCTCTATCTCATATATAAGATATTATACCTTACATGTTCAAATATAAAATATATTACATAATAATATAAAATAAAATAAAATAAAATAATTATATATACTTTATAATTATATATAATTTTAAATAGTAGTTGGATGATTTCAAATATTTTAGATATTAATTTTAAATATTACTTGAACACTTACCATTTAAATGTCTTTGACAATAAATGAATGTTTTTGTTAATATTTTGGAGGAAAAATAAGATATTATTACTAATTCAAGGTAGCCATGAAGTTTGTATATAACAAAGCTTTCTAAGTCAATATAATTATTTTTCCACCTTGTAATAAGAAGTGCTTATTACAACTTTATGTCACACATAAAGCTGCCATAAACCACAACTTTGAAAACAAATCTACCAAATCCTTCAATGGACAAATATACATAAAAAAATAACTGATTTGGAACCAGAAAGAATATGTTCCCCTTTTTCTTATTTGCCTTTACTTTCTACTTCCTACTTGGTCTTTCCTCTTATACCATTATCGCCAATGCTTTTTAAAAAAAGTTGAAGAAAACTTTTTAAAAATTTGGAATATGCATTACAGTTTTTTCCAGGACAAACAAAAAATAATTTATCCACTAAAACTAAATAACAACACCAGCAGCAAAATCAGGCACAAAAGAATATGATGTTTCCCAGTAGCTTAACAACCGCCACTAAATTCTTCCTCTGTTGTCACTGTGGCCCTCCCCTTGTAGCAGGGGTTCTTAAAGTATGATCCCTGAACCAGCAGCACCGCATGGAAACTTGTTTAAAAATAGAGATTCTCAGTCCCTACCTTGGTCCTACTGAGTCAGGGGCTATGAGACTGGAGCCCAACCATGTGAATAAAGCAAGCTTTCCAGGTGAATGTGTTGGGCAAGACAGGGAATCACTGTTTTTCGATAGTTTTGGCACGTAATTAAACTCATCAACACTAAAGATGCAGCCACATTAACCTCTTTAGAGGTAGGAAAGCAGATGTCAAGGAGCTCAAATCCTTCAGTCAAGTTTGATTGGCAAGGCTATAGGGAACTGATAATAGACTTATAAGGCACCCCACCAGCACTTCATCAGAGCTCACTCCAGTGTCAAAGTGGCTGCCATCTTTGCACAGGCTCTCAAGATACCTGCCGAATTCCCACTTCATGCTGGGAAATAATTTCAAAACACCTATTGATAACTACATAGGACCACCTCTCCTAAATACCACTATGGGAATAATGAAGGTGAATTAATTGAATTATTGTGAATTTCTGTGTCATATGGTATCCAGCAGAATGGAGCCTGGTCACCGAAGTGCCACGTTAAGGCTCTGAGCCTTGGTTTGGTGAATTGTACCAAGGCATCTTGGTTATGTTTCTAAATGTGCCATAGTTCTTTGAAACTAGCAGAGAAGAGACACAACTCATTCAAACCAAAACTAAATCTAAAGCAAACAACACTCAAGGACAAGTCTCTCTAGTCAGAGTTATTTCATATTAATTTAAATTTTTGTTTATTTCTAATGGACTTTATTTATTAGAACAGTTTCAGGTTCCAGCATAATTCAGTGGAGATCACAGAGATATTCCTATAATCCCTGCCCCTATATACATACAATTTCCTCCACTATCAAAATCCCATACCACAGTGGCACATTTGTTATCATCAATGAACTTACACTGATACATCTTTATTATCCAAAGCTCATAGATTACATAAGAGTTTACTCTTGGCCTTACATAGTACATGAGTTTGAATAAATGTACATTGTGGATATGAACTTTTGAAATTTTACATGGAGAGCCAAAAGACCCAGAATGGTCAATACAAAGAACAGGGTTGGAGTCAATTCAGAGACATGCTATACATGAGAACAATATCCATGACTAAGATTACTGACAATCTGACAATACCCAATGACTGACAATACTCAGAATAAGATTACCATGAAGCTAAAATAATCAAGACAGTGTAGTACTGCTAAAGACTAGAAAAGCAATTAATGGAGGAAATAGTCCAGAAATGGACCCACACAGAGTCAAGTTTATATTTGACAAAGAAGCAATGGCACAACAGTGTTCAACAAATGGTACCTGAACAGCTGAATATTTACATAAAATATTTAGAAGCAGAATTTATACTATTCATCACTAATAACTCAAGATAGATCATATACTTAAATATACAATGCTAAACTATAAAACACTTAGGAGATAACATTGCAGAAAACATAGATAACTTTGGGTACAATATATTATATAACAACACCAAAAGAATAATCCAAGAAGTAACAATTGGTAAGGTGGACTTCATTAAAATTGAAACTTTGATTCTGCAAATGACACTGTCAAGACAGTGAGAAGAAAAGTCATAGCCCTGGAGCAAATATTTGCAAAAAGGGTTTTTACCTAATGTATACAAATAACTATTGAACTTTAACATTAATAAAACAAATAACCCAGTTTTAAAGAGATATCAAAGACCTCAATAGATACCTCGACAAACAAGAAATATACCAAATAAGCAAGTGACAAGAGTTTACAATTCAGAAGTCCCCAGGTAAATGCACATTGAAACCCAGTGAGGTACTACTACACATCTATTAGATGGCCACAATTTAGAATGCTGAAAACACAGAACTTAACAAGGATTAGGAGCAGAATAACCTCTCACTGCTGATGAGAATGCCAATAGTGGAGCTACTTTGAAAGACAGTTCGGCAGTTTCTTAACAAAACTAAACATACTCTTACCATATGGTCCAACACCAGAAGGGGTTGAAAACATATGTCTAAACAAAAACTTGCACTTGAATGTTTATAGCAACTTTGTTTACAATTGTTAAAGTTTGGGAGCAATCAAAATATCCTTTAATATGTGAATGGATCAACTGTGGTACATTCAGACGATGGATTATTATTCACAGCTGTCAAACAATGAGTAGATATAGAGGAATCTTAAATATATATTACTAAATGAAAAGATCCAATTCGAAAAGGTTATAATTCTGTATGATGCCAACCCTATGATATTCTGGGAATGGCAAAACTGCTAGGATGGGGGGACATCAGGTTGCCAGGAGTTGTGGAGAGGGAGGAAGGGAGGGAAGAATAAATGGCATCAAGAGAATTTTTAGGGCAGTGTAACTACTCTGCATGATATCACAGTGGTAGATACATGTTACACATTACATATTAAACACTAGAATCAATATTAAACATATGCGGCAACAAAGAGAGTTGGAGAAGCACCTTCAACAAGAAAGTGATGGTGGAATCCCATTGAGAAGGACCCATAGGACAGGGTACAGGAGCAAATGCATTTAAGCCTAAGGGCCTAGGTATACTTTCTGGTTATTAGTTTAACAGTATCTCCAAGAAATCAGATTTACTTAACATTTTTGCCACCCTTTCCACTCTTAATATTTTCTTTCAACAATCAGAGGAGAAAAAGTTATGCTGCATTTCATACACTGATACCATGAATTCAGGTTCTCCAGATGCCCTTAAATACTCCTCAGTGGTGACCCCAATGACCCGCATTGTGCATAGCCTTTACTGAAATATAAAAGAAAGTTCATAGGGAAAAATACAAAGATGTGACACATTTGCAAGCACACTTTTCTTCCTAATATTACACAGAAATGGTACTTCCAAAGACAAAGAGAGAAAACACAGAAAAAAATCAGAACATAGCTTCATTTCCCTTCCAGATTTCACAACCAGGTTTTCACTGTATAAAGGGAAGCATTATAATTCATTTTCTTTTTAATGGAATTCTCTTTTTATCATCATGCCACATGCCAAAGACATATTTGAGTGTTGGCTTTATTTAATGTTTGCTTGTTAGGAAGTCATCATTGCCAATTTTGAATAGGTAAGGCATCAAAATATATTGACGCTGTCAACCTAAAAGAAAATTAACTCCTCTCTAGAATACTATTCCTTTGTTACATGACAAATAATAAGCACAATAGAAAAAACACAAACAAGTACTTGGGAGAGTCTATTAAAAATAAGTAAAGAAGCAATTTTAAAAACAAAAGATCCCAGCTACTCTCCTGTACTTTGAAAGCAGTGTAGTAGAAAGAATGAACAATCCCTGCTTCTTTGCTTGATGAGCACACTGTGTTTCATAATAGGCAGGCCTCTAGTTTACTAACAGGGACGAAGTTGACTCGTACATTTTTGTGTCATTGTGCTATGTATGGCTGGTGAGATTTTCAAAAGGTATTTTACCTGAAGTAAGGAGTTGTGATGCCTGGAAATAGAGGTAATTCAAGGAACTGGATGCAAACAATGAAAGACATAAAAAAAAACACAGATTACCCACCTTTATAATTATTTATGTTATGGGGCCCTGTAAGTGTACCTATGTGTTTCTTTTTATAATCATGTAATTATCGTTCATACATGAAATGAAGGGCAGTGGAAAATAACACCATCTCAAGGTTGTAGATCATCTGTTACTCTCTTTAATCAGAGTGGACTTGACAGCAGTGATTTCTTATTGCAGGGATTTTTTTATGATCCTGGGTAATAGAATTCAAAAACTACCAAAATGTAATGATTTTTTGTGAATATGTAATAAAGTTATAGTGATATTTGATGAATGGGGCCCCTGGGAATAAAATGAGTTTCTGAAACTATCACCACTCTTAACACTTCATATTTTCCTGCTTACATTTGCAAAGACATTTTAAAAATGACTCAGTGGACAGTTTGTCCCTCTGAGGTGTTGCCTCTTCCAGGAATTTTGGGAGTAAACCATGGGAAAGGAAAGATGGGGGTGAGAGAATGAGCAACTGTGAGTGCAGAGGGTGCCTTGGAAAAGTCAGCCCTGGTATTAGTTCAAATTGTGTAAAGAGAGGGTTCTATGTCTCCAGTTGTTCCAAGTAGTTCTTCATGAGACTCACTTGTGGGGCATAACCTTTGTTCTCATGCTATAACACCATCCTCAGAATTCTGCTTCAGTGGCGGGGGTGAGGGTAAGCATCTGTACTCTAGAAAAATCTCCGCAGTGGCTCATTTGCTTACCTGTGGTCAAAACTGCTTCCATAGTGACACACCATTTATCTTACCATTTGAACAAGGCTTTTTAAGTAGGAGCTAAGAGTTGCCTATTGTCTCCTTACCTATTTAGCGACAAAATATTCTGATATCATGGGACCTTCATTTTTGCATCAGCGTTTCCTGGAATAAATGTGCCATATTGCTGTACTCTTTTGTTCACAGAGGAAAATGCACTGATAAAATTCTTACTGTAACTTTATAAAGCTCTAGCTGATGGCTTATAAGGAGATTTGTTTTAAGGCTGAGAGTGCAGAGGAGGTATTTATCCCCTTAGCATGTGAGTGCATGTGAGAATAGCCAATAGAGACAATGGTTAAAACTAAGAAATCAAACTCAGTGCAATGTAGGAATGTCCAGGAATTCACAGGCAGCTCAATTCATCTCTGTATATCTAGGAAGGCAAATACTTCTCAAAAGGCTTCCTCCAAACATGCATCTCTTTGCTGTTCAAAACTGTTATTTCTATTCCCTAAAGTTGTGCTGTGTTTCAGAGTATTTCTAATAGCAAAGATGGGAAAATAGCTGGGGTCTTTTAAAACATCCAAGTGTGTTTCAGACTATTTCGCTAGTGAATGCAATCACGAATATGCTTTTCTTTTCTTTTCTTTTTTCTCTTATCTACCCAGTTTGTATGTGCAACTTTCAACACAAAGTCCTAGTAAAGAATAATTTTAAATTATCAGAAAATTGTGTCCTTATGATTTCCAGAGACTGTAAAGAGAATCTTTCATTGATTTGTCTCAGGAGACCTGCCATTTCAGAGAAAACACGGCAAGACTTGATGAGCAACAGACACCTCAGCCCAACTTTAATTTCTAACTTGGTTCAGGGAAGTCAATTTAGAAAGCTCCGTGAGTATTTTCAATGCTTCTATTTATGCTGAAGAACACTAGATTGATGTGCATGTCTTACAAAGCCACGGACCATGACACTCTACCATTTATACTAAAAATCCTAAAGTTTGGGGTTGAGGGCATCCCCAGAGCACTTCTGGGGCCCTAGGTTAGATCCTCAGCATCAAAACAAGAATGAAGCAAATCGCCTTTCAAGACCTAAAAAAGCTCAGCACAAACCTATAAATTTAAAACTCCAGGCTTGGGATAGGGGATGGAATTTGCAGAGAAGTTCTTCGATGTAATTATTAGACCAAATTGCAATCTGGGTTGAAAAAGCATCAAGTAAAGATTCTTCCTTGAAAAAGCTCTTCTTTTCCCCAAAACTTTAGGACTTCTCAATTTCAGTAAGGACATTTGAGATAGGAAAGAAAAGACAAAATTCTATCAACTTGGATGTTCAATTAATGTAAATTTATGCATCATGAATTTGTAAAGGATGAGATATGCTGCATGGTGAAGGACAGATTTCAGGTGGAACTCAACCAATATAATCTATGCCAATGTCTGCTTAGCCAAGCATGTTACTAATTGATAACTTGTTTATATTAAGAGGAAGCCAAGGCATCTCCATCTCATTTTCTATTCTAGCATCCTGGTTGAATGGTCCAGAAAAATGTACCCTGTGAATTTTGGCAGGTGTGGTGGTCCTAGGTGAGAAAGCACTTTCTATTGTCTTCAGATGCAGACACAGACATAGAGAGCCACAATGACATTTTACAGATGAGAAAAATCAAGGCTTAGAGAAATGAACCAGACCCCAGAAAAACAGCTTGTAAGTGACAGGACCAGAATTTAAATCCCAGAAATCTGCCTCCATTAATCTGGGTTTAATTTCTACTCCAGTGCCACAGGCTACCAGACAGGGTACTCCATGAACTGCATAGAACCAATGCAGGAGTTGACAGTATTCAACCACCTCTCCTTCCCTGACAAACTAGAAGAAATGAAACTGTTTGTTAGATCAGGTCCCCAAAAGTTTCAGATTTGACAGGAAACACAAAGCCTGATTTCACCAGCTTAGAATGAAAATCTTAGCTGAACTGATGTGTGGGCGGTGACTCTATTATGAATACCACTTAGTCTTCTTCACCTTGCCAGGCATTTGCCCTGCGGTTTCCCCAAGGTTCACTTTTGAGCGGATTCTGACTTTTGTTTACTTTGAGTCACTTTTTCCATAGCACTCACAAACTGCTGTTTGCTAAACAGAGTAGATATGGATTGTACTACCCTGGATCCATTCCCCATTCCTCAGTAATTCCATCCTGGTTTTCTTTTCAGAACTGCTCTCTCTTCTCTAAGTCTTTGTAGCTTGAGAAGAACTGACTTTACTCTCAGTTTCCCACACCATCAGGCCTGGGTTCCGAGGTAAGAAAAGTCTGTCTGAAATGCTCTGCTATCATTTGCTGATGGAACTGAAGGAGAATGGCTCTCTTTTTCAGTTATACAAATAAAAGTCTTAAACTGCCAATGAAAAAGAGGCTGCCTGAAATGAAATAAACCTAGAGAAAACTAGGGTTGAGAGAATCTTTATAATTTTTGAACAAGAGATCCACACTTTCATTTTGCACGTGAACCAAATATTATATAGTTAGTTCTGCCTACAAACTTTGAAAGATCTCTGGATCCAGCCACACCTGAAATTAGACCTATCTTGATGCCTTTAATTGTGTGAATCAACAGATTTGCTTTTTAATTTAGGCTAGTTTGAGTTGAACTTTCTCCATGAGAAACCTAGCCATAATTTCACCATAATAACAACAATTTAGTTGAGTATCTTCTCCAACCTCTCACTAAATTCTAGAAAAATTCTACAACCAGCCCATAAATGGTTACCCATCCTTTTTCTAAAATGCGTCAGTACTGAAAACTCACTTCTCAATTAGATAGCTTATTTTGAAACAGCTGTAAAATTTTTCTAAATTACCCTTTTATAAACACATACCTGTTAGTTCTAATCCCTAGAATTATTCCAATAAATCATACTTCCTGCTACATGACAGGCTTTCAAATACTTGAAGACAGCTATATCCACATCTCCAGCAATTCTCTATTGTCAAGTTGGACACAAGTTCCTTGTATCCTCATTTTATTTAGTATCCAGCTCACCCACTTCCAGATTGAATACAAGTCCTCACTGTGAAACTCAATGTAATTCTCCTAATCTGACTTTGGCTGGAAAGTGTTTACTAAAAAGACTAAAATGGCACTCATCTGAGGCAAAAGTTCAGGCCAAAATATCAGCCAACTAAGGACTCCAGGGATAGTGTCCCACCAATACTCAGGCCAAGGCCTCCCATTTTGAACTTGAATAACTGACCATTTGAACCAGTGATCAGTAAACTACAGCCAATGAGCCACATCCAGCCCACCACTATTATTTATACAAATAAAGTTTTATTGACACACAGCCACACCTCGTTGTTTGTTTGTTTGTTTCCTCCTTACATAATTCATGTGGCCATTTTCATGGTAGTACAGAGTCAAATAGTTAGTAGAAAAACTAGCTAACCTGCAAAATTACCATTTGGCTCTTCACAGAAAATAATTTATAAATCAACCTCTGATTTAAACTAACAATATCAATATTTACATTTACCCTTGTTCGATTTTATTTTGTTACTCAAGTCCTTCATTCTAGCTTGGTGCAATCTTCTTTGATTCCATAAATATGTAGTATACATCTAATTCACAAACAGTCTCTTAAACATAATTGTCTTCTATATTCCCAGCCTCCTCATAAAATTCATTTTAATGGATTCATAATGCATTGCAATAGGTATTTTATATCATAGAGGAAATTACTCCTTACTCTTAGTTTAATTTTCAGCATAGGGGTTTGAAAATGGTATTTCCAGTTATATTCTTAATTGGACAACAAACATGAAATCAGTGCTGCTGTCTGATAAAAATTGTCTCTGTTGATGAAAATGGCTAAGATGGTAAGCACTGGTCTCATGTAACCGTTGAGCACTTGAACTATGACTAACTCCACAGAGGCAATACATTTTTAAAGACTGTGTATAATGCAATGAATTTTAAATTAAATATAAATGTGCACATGTAGCTAATGGTAACTTTATTGGACAATACAGGATTAGAGAGTTAAGAAAATGAGAAACAGTAAAATCTCCATGCTCTCTAAGCAATATTTTCTTGCTCCATGCTCTGTTAAAAACCACCTGAAGAAAATTCTTTCATCTATCCCATATCCATTTCCAAGCGGTGTCTGTGAAACATAATGACAAATGTGAAATTCATATTTGAAAACAAATATCCAGCTAAAAAGGTCTAGGTTAGCAGGATATCATGCAAGCTAGAATAAAACAGAAGCTATTTGATAATTCATTAAGTCTTAATTGTATTACAAACTCTTCATTGAACATAGCAAATCCCTGTGTGAGGCCCATGCACAGCAACTTGTAGACCTAGCTTCCATGGAATCAACGGAAAGTGATTCTTCACTTAAGATTGGATTCTTCACTCCTTGGTATTCAGTCAGTTTCACTTCTCCATGAGGCTGAGCTCTCTCATTAAACATTTTTGGGGCATCACTTTCTCGTGTAATTAATGACCTTTATTCATGTAGAGGATATGGAAAACCTCTCATGCTTTTCATACCATAATAGGCAGCCAGGATTTAGCCTCTAACCAACACACTGACAACTTTTAAATCTCTATTATCCAAATTACTCTCTTGAGATTCAGATACATCCACATAGCTAGATTACAAAATGTAACTATGAATTCTTCCCATTCTGAATGAGCAGACCCTTTGCAAGGCACTTTACTTGTTCACGTCATTAAGCAAGTGAATGTTTCTCCACCCCTCAGTCCTGGGATGGTCATGTGAATGGCATGGTCAAAAAACATGGCTGAAATGATGCTATGTGTCTGCTAAAGATGGGCCTAAAGAAGACTTACTACTTCTGCACCTACCATCTTGGAAAACTGCCCAGAGGAACCACATAAGGAAGGAAACCAACCTATCATCATGGACCACATAAAGAGAAATCCATAGCTGGAAGCTACCTGCAAAACAAACCCAGAAGCTTTCCTGGGCCTTCCACCTAGCTGTGTCCATGAAAAATACAGTGAGATGAGTGAGCCCAAGCAAAATCAGCATTAAAACTGTCCAGAAAAACTACTGAATTGTGAGACATGATAAATTGTTGTTTTTCTAAGCCATTAAGTTTTAGGGTGGTTTGTTATGCAACAATAGATAATGGAAATTCCAGATGGCTCCACTTACACATCTCAAAAGCATGTCAAACTTTACTCCACAATTAAATTCATCTCCATCCTCTTTAGATTCCTACTCTTTATCTCCAGCCTGCGTGAGGTGCCCTTGCAAACACCTCTGAATCTAGCACATAGTAATACACACTCTTTTCTATTCTCAATCTCAAGGCATGCACAATACATGTTTCATACCCTAGATTCCCAACTCTTGGAAACAGCTCTTGGCCCTAAATTAATGCTCAGTTACTATTTGTCAAATACTGAATGAAAGGAACATTTACCCATGGACCTCAGCTAGCTATAAATACCAAAACAACAAAATTAATTAGTAAAAAAGGGCAAAACAAGAGTCATTCAATCAGCAACTCAAAATTTACTCAAAACTTAGTATGCCTTATTTTATGCACATGTATAATAAACCCACCAGTCATATCATGCAGACTAGCATAGCAATGATTTAAATGTTGGACAGTGATTCCTAAATCAATTTTTAAATAACTATTCAGGAAGCCAGGAGTGGTGGCCCGTGCTTGTATTCTCAGCTACTTAGGAAGCTTACGCAGGAGGATCATAAGTTCAAAGTCAGCTTGACAACTTAGTGAGACTCTGTATCAAAGAAAAGGACAGAGGGCTGAGAATATATAATAGCACTTCCTGGTTTCAGTCATCCATACTGCCCCCACCCAAGAAAAATCATTGGGAGTAGGTATCTTAGACCATTCAAGCTTCCATAACAAAACTATTCAGGCTAGTTAATTTATAAGCAACAAAAATATATTGCTCATATTTCTGAAAGCTAGAAAGTCCAAGATTTAGGCATCAAACCAAGTATATGTGCCTATGACCCTAGGCTATTCTGTAAGTCAAGGCAGGAGGATCTCAAGTTGAAATCCAGCTTAGGCAACTTAGAAAAAGCAAGTCTTAATTTAAAATAAAAAGGGCTGTGGTTATAGTTCATTGGGGCAAAGCACTTGCCTAGCATGCATGAGGCCCTGGATTCCATCCCCATTACCACACACACACACACACACACACACATAAACCAATCACCAGCAGATTCTGTATCTGGCAAAGCTTTCCTGCTGCTTCACAAATGGCACCTTCTTGCTGCACGCTCACACAGCAGAAGGGGAAAACAAGCTCCTTCAGGATTCTTTCATAAAAGTACTAATCCCATCCACGAAAACTCTTCCCTCAGACCTAAGGATTTCCTAAAAGCTCCACTCTATACTTCCATCACCATGGGAGTTAGGTATTATGAAAAAAATGAGTAAGTTCAAAGAATCAAAATGGAGTCATTTGTGTCAACTCTAACAGCAACAGCAACATAAAGAAAAAATAGGAAGTTACAAAGGAAGCATTTTTACTTATGACTGCTTGACAGTAACCGTCACAAAAGTCTGGGTGAGAAACACAAGGCTGAAGAAAGGCCACCACATCATTGTATAAAATGTACTTCCACAAGGACAGCAACTGTCCTTCCAGCTTCAGATTGAAGTTGTGCTTGTTACTAATCACTGTGTTCAAGGATTACTTCAGAATGCCTGATATAATACTCATTTTTGCCATTTAAATTTCCTGTTGCCTCAATCTCTCTGAATATTCCCATGGTTTCCTATGGCATGGGAATGCCCATTGCAGTGCTCTGCCATTCCCAAATAAATGTCAGTGTTCTTTGGAAAATCTTTTTCTGAATACTTTTATTTAGGTTGACAATTTTAACATATGAATGGGGGACAAGAACATTTAGATTACAGCAGTAAGCAAACGAAGAATTAAGAGTAACAACTCAGAAACAGAAAAGAGATGAATGAAATTAACAACAAAGAAACGACAGAGGCAGAAACAATATGGAAATCTGAGTACTTTGGTTTTTCTTTTTACTCTAAGTATTCACTCTAAGCCACTCTAAACATACCAACAGCTAATACAAAGTAAGTGCTAAAAGGGCTGGAAATTTTATCTCCTTTTCTCAATTACTATAGACTACACAGATCAGACTGATGTCTAAGTTGAGAATAAACCTGAGCTTTCAGGAAAAAGTTCAAATATGTTCATTGCACCAAGTTTAATAACACAGAGAAGAAGGTATCATTCTGAATAGAATTCTACTGAAGTTGCTTTTCAATGGATGGACACATATAGCAGTAACCTTCATTCAACTGAAAAATGTATGAATATGAACTGCCAGATAAGTAATTTTAGAAAGTATCTTTATGTTTTCTTTGCATCTTGAGAGCTAGAGCTGTCTCTTATGTTTTTCCATGATTTCCACTTTGCCTGACACACCGGTATAAACAATAAAATTGTAATGAATATTTTAAAACATTTTATGGAAGCCTTTAAACACACATAACAGTAAATAGAATAAGTTACTGAAGCTCCATGTTTCATGAAATCACTATTTACTTTCCTTTATCTCATATTACATGAATATTTTAGAATGAATAGTACATTTAAGATGCACTGAATCATTGTCACCTATAATCCAGCAGATAAAGTTTCCAGAATCATTTGTATTTAATGGGCACGAATTAATAGCATCTTTTTATTACGTGATGATTTCATCTAAGTATATGAAAAATAACCTGCTCATAATGACTTTGTATTTTTATTCATCCACAGAAAACTGAATGTCACACTAGAATAAATGATTCATTTTCACTTTAATCAATTATATATTTGTTATACTTATTAAGTCATTTTTCTTCCCAAGGATCTGAGAAATTGCATTTTTCTGATATGAGATGGAAAACCATGTAAAAGAAAAATACCAAATGGTTTACTTTCTTTACTAATAGTAGTTTTTTAAAATGCTACATTTCATTAGTTTTTTTACCTTTTAGGCAAAGTATACATCTCAATTACAGTTTATTCTAATGTTTTTAATACAAAATACTATTGTTTTGCTTGAGTTTAGATAACATTAATTTAATGTTTAGAATATTAGAAATGAGTGTTAAAATGTGTGTTACATTAATCATTGTCTTAATCTTGTGTAGTGAGGAAAAATTACCTCACAGTTATTTTATGACCGAAAATTTTGATGTAATTATTGAATTTATACTAGATTTTATTTTAACTCTACAGGTTTTAATTTCACATTTTTTCTTATATTTATCAGATGTTTACACTTATCACATATTTGGGGAATGAAAATGGGGGATATAAACTACATAGCCCCGATACAATTCCTACAGGACTGATTTTCCTGATCTGAAAATCAATAACCTCACCACAGAACATGTTCTGTCACTGCCAAAGTACAGGAGTGATTCAATTAAAGGAGAAAGAAGTATTTTGCCAATGGCTGCATGAGAGGAGTTACACTTACAACAAGTTTGTTTTACCTTTGCCCCACATTTAAATCACATTGATGGGGGAAGGGTTGTAAAAGTCCTGAGGCCCAGGTCACAATTAATCTGGATCTCTAGGAACAGAATTAATGTGAGGTAGCTAGCTTGGCTCCTACTAGCTCATGATAGTCAACATGTCTTTCCATGTCTTTCCAACTCCGTGTTCAGCAGCATCAAGGGTAATAGCTTGAAACTGGTGAAGGTAGCAAAATTTATACCACAGAATTAGTCAAATGCTATAATGCAGGGTTTTCTGTTTTCTAAGGAATCAACTGTTAAACATTCCCAGCACACTGCCAGATGGAACACAAAAACTTGTATTTTTAAAAAATCGCCAGATAGTTTACATGGAAGCTAAGTTTGAGAAACAGTAGCCTAGCCACAATGGTTTTTACAAGTGAGCGCTCAGTTTAGAATGATTGCTAATCAAGTGGTAAAATACTGAGTAAGTTTCTGGGTCAGTGGATTTAGGTAGAGCTCCAGAAATAGTGGCCCTAACAGTTGGTGCTCATGAAAACAAGCCAGAGTCCACATTTTGAGAACCACTAGCCCCAAGCAGTGAGTGAGTATGATGAGTCTATGTTACATATCTGGCACAACACTATTTTAGAAATAAAAATTCTAAAAGGACAAAGTCAAGTCTAGAAGTTTACATCCTGGTTGGGAAGACACCACCCTCAATCAAATTGAGGTCGTACAATTTTGCCATCATAAAGGTATAGGCGACTTGCTTTAAGAACTCAAAATAAGACAGAAATCACTGAGTCTGCCAAGAAGTACACCAGTTGACTTACATTTTTTAAAACATGTGGAAGAGACAGTTTAATGGATCAGAGGGGAAAAGGACATAAATCACTACAGGCAAAGAGATTAGCTTGTTTAAGGAAAAGAAAGTATGAAATTCCAGTGGGTCTCAAAGTCTAGTAAGCAATGGAATCACTGGAACTTGGTAAAAATATATAAGCTCAGGCAGGAGGATTGCAAGTTCAAGGTTAGCCTGGGCTATATAGCAAAACCTTGTCTGAAGAAGAAAAAAGAAAGAGAAAGAAAGAAAGAAAGAAAGAAAGAAAGAAAGAAAGAAAGAAAGAAAGAAAGAAGGAAGGAAGGAAGGAAGGGAGGAAAAAATTAAAATAAACAAAATAGATGAATTGTTTTATCTTTTACTAGTCAGCAAGGCATTCATTGTCTCTGAGTAGAGAAAGAATGAGAATTTTTGGTTTTCTAACCCAGGTGTCAGCAATTCGTAGTCCATGAACAAATCTGACATATTTTTCCAGTATCAAGAAGCCAAGATTGTTTTTTACTGATAGAAAAGAACATAAGACATTCATGAAACATAAAAGTTGTATAAAATTCAACTTTCAGTGTCCATTAAAAAAGTTTTACTGAAGCTTAGGTTCACATTCATTAACTTATGATTGTGACTGTTTTCATGCTACATACAGTGGGCAGAGCTGAAAGTTTGTGAAAGAGATCACTTGACCTGCAAAGCAGAAAATACCTACTATCTGACCCTTTGCAGAAAAGGCTGCCCACACATTTTCAAGTCTATACCTGTGAAGCTCTTGAGCTGGAGGAATCTCTAAAAGGCAGAGTGAGTGGGGAACAATCCAGTCCCAGGAAGAGCAAAGGTTCCCAGCCTGTGGCAGACTGGTAAGGCCTCTAAGTATAAGGGTTCCTGGGAGGCCTCCCTGCTCTCATCTCAGCCCCAGTGACAGCAGCTGCTTCATGGGACCATCAGAGTGACAGCTTAGAGAAGGGCCACCATAATCTATGGCCCCACCATCTGCAAGGAAAGTAAAAAGGCCAAGCTCATAGGAGGGAGAGCAGGCCATAAGCAAAGGCATGAACCTTCCAATGCTACTTTGGACCATGAGCACCTCTGCAGCAGTCATGAGGTCATGAAGACCAGAGGCACCAAGCCACTGTTCCTGGTCTACCTACTCCCTCAATTCCTAAATGATGCTAAAGGTAGAACCTCTTCCTTTCACATTCTATCTATCAGACAGGTGGTGGCAGATCAGGTCGAAAGTGACTTAGTGAAAGAGGGAAATGTGGCGTTTCCTGATACATCTTTATTTCCCAATACTGTTCCTGCTTCGGTGACCTCTTCATTTGGCTCTCCTTGAATTTGAACACTAAAGTCATTTTTCTTTCTGACCTCACTGATGTTCAGCCACAGGGTAAAGCTGGTGATTCCTGGAGCAAGATGCTTACGCACACCTGTGGGCCACCACACCCCACTGTGGCTGGATGTAAGGCGACAGTAATGCCATGCCCCAAATACAGCCACGGGAGGACAGCCTGAGCTTCATTTACTGCCACACTCTGGGTACAAGACTTGTTAATACCTTCTAATTACCTGCCTCATCCAACATGCCTATTTTAAGAAGAAGAAGTCACTTAAGGCTTCCTTATGGTGGAAAACCTTTCTAATTCCAGAGACTTGTAGACAGAAAAACAGGGTCAGAGATCTTGATCTTGGCCTTAGCCCAAGGTTGGGGTTTTGTATCTTTGGTACTAAGAGCTGTAGCAGTTTGGGGTTCTAGGCAGAGAGCAACACATACAAGTTTTGGACAAGTTTATTTGTCAAAAGCTGCTTGAATGGACCATTTAGCTATGCAAATGTAAAGTGGAGACTATAATTAGCAAAGGGGATGTTTGAAATGCTAAAACTGCTACAGTGGTGAATGAGAAAGTAGTTGTAGCAGAGTCACTTCGCTGCAGATAAGGTTTCCCTTGAAGAAAGATTTCTTTTCAATTTCTAAAAAAAAAATATTCATTTATTTATTTTGAGACAGGATCCTACTATGTTGATCAGGCTGATATCAAGTCCTAGACTCAAGTCATTCTCCCATGATCAATCCTCCAAGTAGCCAGTATGACAGACGACCACCATCATATCTGGCTAGAAAGGTTTCTTTTCTGCAATGTATTTGGCTGTCCTCTGTCCAGTTTCCATATTTGGCTCCTAGAAGGTGTGTTTCATGACCCCTTCAAAACTAGCCATGTTGGGTCTTACCTCTTGAACTTTTCCTCTGCCTCTTTGTTCTGCTCTTGCTGTATTGTGGTTTTGGTTCTCAAAGTGAGGTCTTTGGAACAGTAGAATCAGCACTTTTGGGGAACTTCCTAAAGACACACATTCTCAGGCCTCATCCCAGGTCTACCAAATCATAAACCTGAGAAGGAGATCCAGCAGTGTGTGTTTTAACCAGCTCTCCAGAGCAATTTTTCTGCCCACACAGGTCTTGCTTAAATAGTTTCCAAGGATGGAGAAACAGCAAAGGTATTTACAGAAGGACTTGAGAGCTGAATTTCATGTCACGTAGAGAAAAGACCTTAACCTTAAAAAAAAAAAAAAAAACTACAGCCAGGATTCAGCATTCACATGGATTATTCTGCAGATATCCTATTCTCTGCAAGTATTAACCATGTCTGAGTATCAGACAGCGATGAAGAGCTATGGCAACTCTCTACATGAGCAGAATTCAAGGGAAGAGAGCTGCACTAGTGGATATAACCAGTGTATATCTGTGCTTAGGACTGATGGGAGGGGTAACCAGCAATCGCAGCATTGGTATTACCATGAGCCATACAAGGAGAGAACCTCTGGGACCAGCTTTGTGAGCTCTGAGAATAGCTTTAGCTGAAATGTAGATTGGGTTTCCTTATTGTTAGCCTGTTCTTTCATGGGCAAGTCGCTGGAAACAGTTGGTATGACCTATCCCATTTCTGCAAGTTAGTGAACCCCAGTAACTCCAGGTTAACCTTAAGGAACAGCGACTTTGTGTTATGAAGCCCCACAGTCATCAGCTTCCACGGTGAACAACTCAACCAGGTTTTGGCTTCTGAATCCATGAAGGTTTTTGGTTTGTTTAGTTTTGATTCTGAAAAACTGAATCTGTAACCCCTATAACCTTGATACCTTCACTTTTTTCTCCAGTATCTTGCCAAATTATAAGGCAGCTCTTTAATTTAAACAAGTTATAAGCACACACGCATACCAAGCTCTGCTCTAAAGTGCAACCAACTCTGGTTCTTTTTGGCTGTGCAAAACAGCCTTGGTGCTTTAAAGGGCCTCCAGGATCTCACAAAAGCAAAGGCTGTGAAAATCAAGAGCTTTCTGTCTTATTTTCAAAGCTGCTTATATAACCATATCGGTCATAAAGAAAAACATAAAAATAAATAGAATTTGCTCCTCAAACTGGGATGCACAATTGGTAAAAAGGCATAACCTTCAACCCCCATCTTCACCTGATACATTTCAAAGCTCGTTGTTCTCACTTACCTCATACTTACACGAGTCCTTTGCCTTTTCACTTTTGTAGGTACCATCTGTAACGGAGTACTGGAAATAAGCAGCCTCTCCTCCACTATACCTGGGCTTACATGGCCCTATCACCCCAATTGTCAGGGAAATAAAAATGAATCGCTAGACCCTCAAAGTTGACATGCTTTGAGACAGGGAAGAACAGCATTACTTAACAGATCCTCAGAAGCTTTCTACCAACTGTTCCCGTGGGAAAGTTCTCTGAAGTAAAGCGCTATCAGCTAGAAATCTGAGAACTAGTAGAACACCTGCTCATTAGATGCCATGCTTTTTGAACTGCACCAGTGACTAGAAAGGCACTCAAAGAACGATTTCATCTTGCTAACACAACCAAGGGTTTCTAGATTCACGTTCTACACAGGAGAGAGGAGAGAGAATAGTGAAGTCCCAGAGCTTACATGAGACCCTGTGGTTGCCAAAATAAGATCCTGACTTGGGCTCCAGGACCAAATTGTGGAGCTGTGAGAGTCCAGCTCTTCTCACCACCAAGCCTGGCCATAATCAGTCTGAATTACAGAGCCACCCAAAGGCATTCAGCTGCTTAAAATCTAGAGATACATGAAAAATGTTTCCATGATGTTTTATTTTGAGTCTTGGTAGGAAATCCATTCAGCTCGGTAAGGTAAAGAGAAAACAGAAAATTTTAAGTATGCAGGTAATGTTTGGCTTACAAAGGACCTGCAGGAACATGTGACTGGAATCTTCCTTCTCTTCTCTCAATTAACTAGAACCCAAACCTTTCCCCATCCGCTGCAAAAGAAGTTACTTCAGTGATAGTGAACCTTTTAGAGACAAAGTGCTCAAACTGCAACCTAAAACCCACTTATTTATCTCAACACACCAACACTGCAATTAAACCTGAATGCTTGGCTGCTGGGCCTGTGCTAGAGCAATTTGGCTTATATGCTTACAAAGAGCTCTGCGTGCGCACTGCGGTATGGGTGCCATAGGTTTGCCACCACTGTCTTTATATCTTGAATTCTGAGCTGCACATGCCTTTTGCATTTTAAAGATTCCAGCTTCATCTGATCATGAGTGGCATTTTTGAATCTACGTCTACCTGGAACAAGTTCAAATGACTGGTTATTCCTGGGGTGATGACTGATCACCTGACCTGTCCATCTCAAGCAATGAGTTACAATTCTGCATCAACTCATGGTACAGAAATGCATGGTTTTGATCAACATATCAATTAGGCAATTTCATCATCATTCAAATAGAATAGCCAACTTAACACAAACTAAGATGGCTACCATATTACTAGACGTTGTCATGCATGCAGTCCAATATTCAGTGAAATATCACTATGCAGCACATGATTGTATTTAAAGGTCAGCCAAGGAAAGAATAAAAGATCTGGTTGTCACTAGAAAAAAAAAACAAAATTTCTGTAGAAATCTTCTGGGGAGAACAAATAAGTGCTTCAATGAAAGCCACTGTTATAGGCATCAGTGGTTTTTAAGAAAATCTTGTAAAAACATAGAGTACAAGAAATATAAGAAATGCTGCATCATGGATGCTTTCCATGGCATCAAAGAAATTATTTTGCACAAAATCATGATTTTGATTTCAGATTTGAATCTGCATTGAAAAAATGACCCATATGAGTCAAGTTATATGTATATACCATATTATATGTATCAAAGTTTGAGGAAGACTTCAACTAAGTGATCTGCTTATGCTCCACTCTTCTGGTAATTCACTCATATATTATACCTAAGTCACCTGAAAGTTAGCTCAAGTATAAAAGCCTAAGTGCCTTTGCAAACTTTTTCTGAAAAAGTCCATATGGTAAATAGTTCAAGCTGGGTTTCTTCCCAGTACCGGAGAGTGAATCCAAGGCCACCACACTGAGTTTCATCCCCAGCCCTGTTTTTAGTTTTAATTTAACTTAGGACTTTACTAGGTTACAAAGTTGCCCAGGCTGGGCTTGAACTTGGAATCCTCTTGCCTCCATTTCCCACAAAGCTGGTATTATTGGACGACCATACCCAGCTGCAAACTATCTCTTTTAACACTACTTAACTCTGCCATTATATCAGGAAAGCATTTGTAGAAATCTTAAAATATTTAAGAAGTTACAAGTGTTTTATATTTGCAATAAAATGGTATTTATACAAACAGACAGTGTACCAAATTTGGCCTATAGGCCAATTTTGAAACTGTGATCTAGGTGACAAAATATTATGTCTCCCTTTATTCATACTGCACACAAAAAGATATCTAACAACAAAGCCAGGAATTTAGCTCAGCAGAATAAGCACCTGCCTTGCAAGCATGTGGTCATGAGTTCGATCCCCGGTACAAAAAAGAAAAGATTTCTGACAACAGAGGACCTCTTCTATCCTATGAAACTTGGTATAGACATCATTGACACTGATTCTTGGTTAGTTCAAGAAAATAAAATAACACGTTAGTTGCCCATCAGCTCATTCCTTCCTATTTAGAGGGATCATACATATGAATTATTTTATCTTTCTTCTAGATTACATTAGCTACTATTTAACTAACTTTATCTCCAGCAATTTTCTCACATATACACACATATTCCTAACTTCCTTATGACTGTCTCCTAAAATTCTTGTCTAGTGGCACTAGAAAGCTATATTCAAAGATGAGTTAAAATACGGGCCTTATCATGAATAAGTTTAATAGCTGTATTAGGGATGGGCAAAGAAGATGAAAGAAGCACTTTGAAGTTAAATAAGACCAAACAAAAAGTCAGTGTCTTTACCCTCTAAAAATTTGTAAAGGTTGCAAAATAAATTTCAGAAACTTACATTTACTTATTCTCAAAAAAGATGTTTCCTTTGCTTCAAATCTGAGTGTTTAACAAGCTTCTAAAACTATACTCTCTTACCATGTTTCTGTCTGATGTCCCCACAATAAACTTACAGGCCATTCAATGAAGTTGCATGCTTACTGCATTGTGATCATACTGTAGCAACTTTGTTTTAAATCTAGCATTGACTCTCCTAGCCCGGGAGGCTTTTTGACATGGCAAAATAACTCCAAAGTACCAGTGGGATAACTTGGTTGAAGTTCATTTCTTTCATTATCGCCTCTCACTGAAATGTTGGGGAGCAGGGTAAGGTTGTTTTGTTCTGTAAATTTATTGCAGATCACAGACATCTCCTTGAAACCTTTATACCAAGTTTCTCAGTATCAGTGGCCAGATCACTCTGTTTTTGGGGTGCTGACCTGTGTATGAAAGGACATATACAGCAGTAGCACTTACCTCCACCCAGTAGGTGCCAGTAACAGCCCCTCATCTGTGACAACCAAAAATGCAAATGCCCTGTCCCCTTCCTCAAAGGATTGCAAAAACTTTACAGAACTCACTCCATTGGCCACAGGAACAACCTCCATACTTGAATCAAACAGGAAGTCTTTAAAAGCCTGAGTAAAGTAGGTTCCCTTGGGAGTTTTTCCAGGCTTCGGTGGCTACCACTTGATGGTCACCCCCTTAGACTTGCACCACCCTTCCACCTGCTCTCAAAAAGAAGGTAATAGTGCATGCACAGAGCAAGTGAGACCAAGCCCATGAGACTGTAAAACTGCCTCATGCGCCAAATGCTGGGATCCCCAATAATTACTTCTAGATCCAAATTCCTGGAAACTACTACCTCTCATTCTTGCTGATGTGAAGCTGCTAAATAGTACTCAAAGTCAGGCCTATGCCTTTTGCACCTTTCTGTCTGCATTTCATCCATGCTTAGGAAAGCAAAATTTAATTAATACAGGTGTTTTTCCTACAGTCCACACTTACTGGATCCTGAGAAGTCATTTTCTGGGTAGTGCTAGCCTTTGCATGCACTGGCAAGTACAAATACTTCCTGGAACTGAATTCAACCTTAATGGCAACAGTTTGCTCAGTTGAGGGAACCTGGAATCAGGGGTGCTCTCATAACAAAATTTTAACCCCTCAGAGTCTCCAAGACCACTTTTTTGTTTTCAAAAGGGTCATTGGAACTAAGCAACTCCATTGTGAAAAGTTAGGATCAAGAATGATCAGAAGCCAGCAGCCAGGAGCTGTGGTACATTTCTGTAATCCCAGCACTCACAAGGGAGGTGGAAACATGAGGATTGTGATTTTGAGGCCAGCTTAGACTCTATCTCAAAAACAAAGCACAAAACAAATTTTAAAAATCGAAAGAATGATCAATAATAATGGGATACAGAATAGATGAAGGGAAGGATGGAGGGAAGGAGGAGGGAAGAGGGAACAAGGGAGAGTGTAAACCAGGCTCAAAGCATAAGCAACAAGGAGAAAAACAAAACTCCAGATAAAGAGAAGGAATAACTGGAAGAGTTTAACTTGTTCAATATTCTAGGAAAAGCTCACCAATGGAAATTACTGAATCCTGGGTATCTCTGTTGAGGGTGATCCACCAATCACTAGAGAGGCTTGAGTTCTCATTCAGAACTCAATGGTTGAACTGTCACTTGGAAACCATCCCCAGACAGTCATTCTATTTCATTGTCACCTGCACCTCCCCTCACACAAATGTGTGTTCTATTCTCGCCTTCTTTCTTTTAGTGACACGATGTAAGGAGGAGGAGGTACCAGAAGATACTATTAGTGAAATACTCACAATAAGATAAAGGAAAATTCTCACTTACTGCATTCATCATGGACACCTACCCAGTGGAGAATTCACAGAGCTGAAGCTGTAACTGGATAAATTCCATGGTCCATTGTGACATTTGAAATTAGGTTAAAAAGAAATCTACCAAATCTCACAGTTTTGCAACATAAGCAGATCGTTCACTGAGGTCATAAGGAATCTCCCTAACCCAAAAAAAAGCCATGTTCACCACAGGGAAGGGGACATGCCACCTGCTAGGGGTGGAAGCGGAGGAGTCTTCCCAGATTTGCCTGCAGCCCAGATGCTGCCATCAGGGTGTCTGTGGTGGGCAGTGAATGTGAAAGCATATGTCATTCCCACTGTGACTCACTGCTACATAGACTAACTCCTTGGCACTCACGGTCCACAGTTTCAAGGGCACTAATTATAAATGTCATTGAAAAAGATAAACAGGAAATAAGTCACCAAAAAAGTACATCTGCTTATAGAACAGTGTAGATCCAATGTACTACTGAATTCTAAGTGGGGAGCTGGTGCCCAACTCTCATGCCTCATGTAACCACAGCTGTTCCAAGAAGAAGGTCCCGCAATAATTTCAAAGCCTATGTTCCTCATAAAGCTCTTTATTTTCTTCTTAGAAACTGCCAGCAGCTTTCTTGAGCTTGATGCTGTGTTATCCCAAATAGATCCCACCACCTCACTTCCATTAATTCTGAGCTGTACATTGTTACCAACTGGACAAACACTATTAAATATGAGAAACCTGTTCCCGTCCTACAGTTAAGTATTTGTGCTACTGAAAATTAGTGATTGGACTCTCCAACACCATTCCAGGAACAAAATAACCAGTTGTACCTTTGATTTGAGATTAACATCTACAAACACAAAATAATTTTTTTTTTACATTCTCTGACATCGCATGACTGCCATGGCTGTTTTGAGTAAATCACATTCATTTCCTTCAGAAACAAAGTGTACAAAGGAAGCAAACATTCAATAGAAGGGAACATGTTATCTAACAGGATGGTTTTATCTAGAAAAAAAAAGCCACTCAGGGCTTCTGAAACATCTAATTGCACTACTTGCTTTGGAAGTGGTGTTGAAAATCACAGTTTTCAAAGTGAAGGGAGAAAAGCAAGGGGTTTGGCTCAATAGCAAAGCACGTGCTTAGTGTGCACGAAGCCCTGTGTTCAATCCCCAGCATCAAAAATAAAACTGGTGTGGGGGCAGTTTGCTTCAATTCTCACATTGTTGGAGATGTGATCAGTATTTGATCACATAGCTCTAGAAATTTACACAACCCAACAAAGGATGTAAACATGTTTGCCACAAGACAGCATTATTTTTTTTAAAAAGGCAGCTCCAATTGATTAAGGCAGGCAAATGATGACAGTACATCTCTGTGGCAGTAATTCCTCCGGCAAGCAGAGTGGGGATTCAAGCAGTGGTCAGGTCCTGACTCTGAACAATTTACTTACCCTATCTAATGCTCAGTGTCCTCTTTCTCTGTTAAGTGCAAAAATGCAAAAGAAAATATCACACTGGAGCTGTTGTGAAGATCAAGTAAGTAGCTTAGTCATTGTTTAAAAAATGCTTATCAAAATATCCAGGGCACAGTAAGCCCTCGTGCATCTTAGGCAGTCTGGTAGTAGAAATAGCAGCAAATGCAGCAGCTATACAGGAGTATTAGTTGCTAGTAGGAATAGCATCATCCATAGGTTCTGGAAGTGATATTTACTAATATAAATACTTGGGGGTTGTATTAGTCATAGTACAACTGAAGAATAAAGTAATAACATTAATATTAATGATAATATTAATAATAATACTATTATATTAGCATTTTTAATACCATTGGTGATGAGCAATATAAAGAGCATTGCTATTACCAGAATTTATGTTAGTACTGATACTGTAGGCTCTGAACATCTTTTCATAACCAATAAAGATTATTAACATAAAAATGATCTCACCAGTCACTGTGGTGCATGCTTATCCCAGTACTCTAGGAGGCTGAGGCAGAAGAATCTCAAGTTCCCAGCATAGTCTGGGAAGCAACTTACTTACTCACTGTGACCCTGTCTCAAAATTAAAAAAAAATAACTTACTGGAGATGTAGCTCAGTACAAAGACCCTGAGTTCAATCCGCAGTACAAAATAATGATCTAATCAGGCATGGAAGAGTGCCCATAACCCCAGTACTGAGGAAGCTGAGGCAAGAATGTCTTAAGTTCAAGGCCAGCCTAATGCATATAGTGAGACCATGTCTTGAGAAAAAAAAAAACGAAACATAAAAACAAACAAAAAAAATCCAGGAGTGGGGATCAGTGGTACAGTGGAGAGTGGCCCTGGGATTAACCCACAGCACCACACACCCACCCCCCCGCCCAACAAGTTCTATTTTGTTCTACAAATGATCATATTCTAGACACAAGGATAATCTAAAGAATGTGATAACCCTCTGCTTTCCTCTCAAAGAAGATAATTGTTCTGTTGAGCAGCATTCACAAAAAAAGAGAGCAACTGAAAATTAAAGGGAATGAAAGCCACAGAGGAACAATTAAAGTAAGGGTTATTTATGATTTGTGGTGATTACCAATGAGGAGCAAATGCTGCACTGAAGAGAATATAGAGGAACTCTTCTGAAAGAGAAAAATCGGTATGCTAGCCCAGTGACAGCAGCTTCCAAACTACAGCCAGTTCTTAATTACCTAGAAGCAGATTATCTGGTTGGAGAACAATGATGGTCAAAAATATCCACAAGAAGATATGTACTAATTGGGACTTTATTGCAACAAATCTATGTTGCAGTCTGCCTACTTATAACCACCTGCATTATCTGGGTGCAGTCAGTTTGGCTATAATACTTGCTCTATTAATGTGAATTTATTTCAACGGGATTAATACATTAGGTAACGATTTGAGTACAAGGCAAATTTCCTCTTTGCTTATGCAGAATTTCATCTGGGAGAAGTGCTCTAGACTGAGAAAACTGTACATAGCCAAACAGATCTGCATGCATAGGAGTATAAAAAATACACGAACGCACCTCATAAGCATAGGTGCCTCTCCCAATATTTCCGGCGACTTCAGTTCACAAGGTACCATAGGAACCACGCCCATTCCCATCTGAGATTTCAACTTCCCCATAGTTTTCAGAGCAACCTCCTTCTTCCCCTTCACAGTAACTCAAGCAAACTTCAGGTCTTTTCAAGGGAAAATGGCACACGTATTATGTATTTTCATTATTTTCAACTATCCAGCATGTGTAAAACTGTAGTATCAATTCATATTAGTTTCTTATCTTTTGAATAAATGTGCACACTGAGAAAGTTTTGGAGATACCGAGTTGTGCACCTTACACACTATACCTAAAACCTCGTGTTTGGGTATCACACGATTTTGCATAGTGTCCTAATTTTTTAAGATTACTTCTATCACTTATGGCAGAACCAACTGTATCTATCTTCCAAATGTTCAGCATGAGAAAGACATACTCTACTGCCAAAATCTGATCAAAGACTAAAGAACATGGAGCATATGATGACCTAGAGTACTGTTGGAGGGAAACTTAATAGTTCTAAAGATGAAGACTTTGTCCACTGCTCAGAGGAGGACAGAGGACTGAGAACAAAGTGAGTTCTCAGATGAGTATGAAGAGAAAGTCATTGAAACTCCATGGAGGTTTATATGAGTAAGACTGGTCTCTGGTCATCAAACCACTTTCTCTTATCCTTGACACCCATGAGACCATAGTTCTCACTCTCTCCTGTGGTCCTGCCCATCCTTGGATCAAATTATTCTTGATGGGTGAGAGAAGTGTATATGTGTCTTCTCTGCTCCATCCTCCTGTTCAAAATCAGCCTGGGTAACACAGACAAACATGATGTCTCAGGAGCTGCAAACTAAAGACAATGGGCAGGAGGAATTTAGATTTCTGCATTGTCACCTGGAGGAGATCTTACAAGAGCAGGGCATACATGATTTTGATATTAAAGAAGTTCACATTTAGGAATCATTTTGTTACAGTAGCAATTCCTAAACTCATTGTATCAGATGATCTGGCCAACAAGGCCTACTTGGCACATCCACCATGCTCTAGCTTAAATGCCCAGGGTTCAAGAAAAATCATTCTCAGATCTGTTCAAGATCTCTGCACAATTCCTATGCAATGGCTTTTATGCTAAGTGTAGGGTTTAGACATATTAAAGAAGGCTGCATCTCCTTTAAAGAATTAACACTCTAGTGAGAGAAAGGAAAAACATGAGTAACTATAAAAGACAGTTACAGAGCCAGCAATTATACTCTTAGGAATACACACAGCAGAAAGATATAGATATAATCAAAAAATTACAGGCACAAGAATGGTCAGAGCAGAAAACTGAAACTCCTTAAATTACCAACAGTAGAGTAACTGAACAAACTGGGGAGTGTCATGCAATGGAATACTATATACAAATTAAAAATGAACTATAGCTACACAAAAATATAGCTGTGAATCATAAACATTACATGCACAAAAGATACATATACATGATTCAATATATATTAAAATTGAAGATAAGTGAGAGAAGTCAGGGTGCCAGCTAACTTTGGGAAATGCCTCAAGGTGGTCACCTAGAGGTCAAGTTACTTTCTACTTCTTGAACTGGGTGGTTGTTGCATGGATGCATTCAGTTTGTGAAAATGCATTGAGTCTACACTTATATATGAATATTATGAATTAAAGCATTCATTAAAAATAACACAAGTGTTACTGATGGTGGGATAGAGGTGTATACAAGGTACCATAGAGACTGAGTCAATGCACCTACAGTACATTGTCAACTGCCCTCCTTTAGGCAAGTTAGAAATACAAACATTTTTCCTAGTAGGAGGTGTACAGCTGCTAGAAACCACTATCTAATTCTTAACCTTGAAGCCTAGTCTGATAACCTCCAATTCAAACTGTAAAATGCTCATTTACTGTTGAAATACACTCTGAAGTCTGAGGAGTCAAATTTCTGCAGATACCATGGAGAGCATAAGCAGAATTGTGGAAAGATGGATTTCTCTGTTAATGAAACCATCATTTTTTCAATAAATCTCTCTTGGTCTACATTCTTTCCTTCTCCTTCTTTTTTCTCCCCATTCATGCGCATTCATTCTCTATCTATGCATGAGTATGTACACACACACACACACACACACACACACACACACACAGTAAGTTTAAATTCTAATGTGTTTGTATTTCTTGACCTACAGAGGTAAGCACTGATTATATTGTTCAAAAACTTAGACCACATCAGAGACAAAAGATCTTTTAAAACTAAGCCTTGTCATGGAATCAATACGTGGCAATCTCCACTGCTGTTACTTAATGCCCTTCCAGGACACAAATTATCTTAGACAAGATGAAGGAGGAACAAAATATCAACCCACCAAAGTGTATCGCCTCTGGCATGACCAGAAGCAGAACCCTCGTGCTCTTGAGAGCCTTTTCACCTAAGCCCTCACTAGATGCTTGCTCATAGCTCAGGCAAAACGTCCCCTGGAACTTGTACCTAAAGCTTCAGGGAGCACTGGATCCACACTCATAAAGGCTTGTCCTGACAGAAAAGCCCTTCTTTGTCAGCTAAAGTTCAAAAAGTTCAAACGTTCTGGATGAACACCTTCGCCAGCTCAGAGTGGATCCCAGGGCCTAAAAAGCAGCAGCCACTTCACCATATAATGTTTGGTTTGAGAAAAGAGAAGTCCTAAAGGAACAGAAATGATGTTTGAAGAAGAGGAAAGAACTCGCAGAAGGGAAAGACACACATCCACACCCTAGTGTTCTCTGACATGGGCTGCAATTTATGGGGGTGCAAGTTATGAAACTACTTAAGTGGCATGCAATCAGCAGAATTGAGAATAGGAAAAATCATAAAAAAGAACTTAATTAGAATGTACCAAACTCAGTATGGTTTTGTGAAGCTTTGGTTTCAATGTGTATGTGCACATATACATGCACACCTGCGCACAACTGTGCTTTGTGTGTGTGCCAACAATGGAAAACAAATTTCTTAGAAGTTTTTGATGGAAAAAATCTGAGCACTACAATCACCAAATATCAGATTTGCTTAAAATCTGAATATCTACACTTATTTGTTCATTGAGCTATACAATATATGTTTCACACCCATCACCATGCCTTTGGTTAATGAGTTTGTGGCAGTAGAAGTGGCAAAAATTAGCTAAGGCATGCTTACTATGAATTATTAGACCTCTTTCAATCAATGAGAGAAAGTTTAGGAATAAGAAATAAGAATCCAAATGACTGTGGATTTCTTTTCAACATGACAACCTATCAACAAGGTTGCATAAGAATTTAATTGGTTTTATCATAAACACCAAGAAAAATTATCTTAATTACTTAATTGTTTATGATTATCTTTTAAAACCTACTTTCAATCACATGATTAATACATGCTTGTTGAAGATAATTTGCTCATTACAGGAAAGCATGAAAAAAATGACCTGTTTAGTTCTTGCAAACTCAAATTCTGCAATATATGGGATGCACAGCAGCACATTTCTCACTCATGTAAAACTCCATCAAGTCAACCACTGTCATCAGCTGATGAGTCAGCCCATAATTATCAGGTACCCATAGAACCATTCCTTCTAGGTATCAATTTAGCAAATCCTCCCTGCTCTCCAGAGCCAGCACTTTTAGATGCCTAATCAACAGTCACTTCCTCTCCTTCTTCCTTCCCAGAGTCTCAGTTCTGCACTTGGATCAGATAGCCTTGTGCTGGGCTGGTGGTGGAATGGAAGTCAGGCAGCTGAGGTCTCTTCCACACTAGAAAGTGACTCTTGATCATGGGAGCCAGTATTTGCCAACAGGAGATGCCACTGCTATTTGAATTGGAGACAGGATGACTCTTCATTATACAGAACTATTCTGATCAGGGTGTCCAGCATTCATGAATGCTTCTCACCATATATTCATAGGACTCACACACCATCACTAGTAACAAATAAACATCCTCAGGGGCATCACCCAACATATGCTTCCCAGTTGAGCATCAATAGGATTCTAAAATGGAGGTTGTCACCATTTTACTATAAAAAGCTAGATAACAATAAAGTTTGTGGACTATATGATCTCAGTAGCAATTACACGATATCATCATATAGTGCAAGAAGCAGCTATCAGTTACATGTAAATGGTGTGCTGTCATGTTCTAATAAAACTTTATTTACAAGCACATGCTATGGGCCGGAATTGCTCCATAAATCACAGTTTACCCATGTCTTAAATCTAAAACCACCATGGCAATCCTCTTTGCCGGGTAGATTCAGGAAAAATGTAGGATATGTTGACAACCTGGCACTGTATAAGATTGGGGGACTCTGGTGAGAGGATTGAGGGAAAATTCTCTACACACTCAACACAGGAGGCACAGAAGGAACAGATCCTGATCTTCTCTTCACTTTTGGTCCTTTTGGTGTGAAGGGAAGATTGCTGGAACTGCTGTAGCCATTCTACAATTAAAACAGGTGCATTCAGTATGCTGCGACAGCACATCAACAGGGTGGCAAAAGCCACGTACCCTCAGTCTACCCAAGCGGTTCTCAAATTTCTCTATCTCTGCATTTCTTATGTGAGACTATAAATTGTCCTCCACCTGAAGCTCTTTTTATTGCGCCTTGTATTACTTGCTGTTAAAAGCATCCTGATGAATACAATTTCGACTGGACTATAAAACAATGAGGACAGTATATTTCTGCCAGAACATGAGCACTGTGTTCAGATAGATGTGTGGTGACTACCTCCCAAGTTCATGTGTTTCTTTTGTGAACAATGGTCTTGTTGTTCTCCAAGTGCTTCTCTGGAAACAAATTAATGGGGAACAGCATGTTGATTGCCTGCTCATTTCCTCTTTCTTTTCCCTCCATTCTCCTGCAAGCCTGATTTTGAGTTCTAGGATCTTTGGAAAGATGAGTCAGAAATGACCATCTCTATTCACTTTATGGTGTTTCCATGTGTTCCATTTTGGTGAATAAGGGAAGTCCTTGACTTTAGAAAGGCTGTTCCTCCACTCAAAAAAGTCACTCAAGGAGAATATACATGATGATCTAGTCACCCAGTTCCCTGTCTCTGAATTCAGTCACATGATGACATGATGCCTGGAGCTGTGGCAATCACTTTACACTCCTAAGGTGCAAAGCCTGAGAACAAAAGAGCCAAAGAGGGAAAGAGCCTGGAGAGCCTGGATTTTTGCTGACTCTGCGTCAATAAATCCCAATCTGGCAACCACCTTCCTTTAGGACAGTTTAAGCCACTGTTAGTCAATTTTTTCTTCCTTTGTAGTTAAAATATACCAATAAACTTGAGTCAACAGTGATATTTTCTCTTTATTTTTTCCCTTTGTTTTTTGGTATCAGGAGTTGAACTTGCATCCTCATGCTTGCCAGACAGGCACTTACGCCACTGAGCTAAATCCCACTTTTACTTTAAAACATTGTATCTAGTTAGGTTATTTCTGCAATGATAAATATAGATTCCTTAAATAAATTACCTACATTGTATTAGAGCTCTGCCACTCTAGTGGAGTTTTGCCAGTCACTCCCATGTGGGTAGGTAAAAACTAGATAATTTAGTAGGATAGGATGGATGGTCCTCATGCCTGTGTTTTTCATCTACCTTCTTAAGCAAATCTACTTCTTTAAAATGTCTACCATACTTCTCTCTAAGCATTCACCTGTGAAAGTTAAAGCAACCAGTGAACAAGGAGAACCAGTTCATCAGCATTTTGCTTTTAAGCCTTTCCTGAATCGCACGTGCGGGTTATTATGTCTTTTGTTTATAAGGCAAGCAAGCATGGCAGGAGAATACAAACACTGAGAACATGATTCTTGTTTAAATTATTTGAAATCTGTTTGGGAGGAGAAATAATTCTTTATAGTAAGAACACTGATAGAGAAATATCTACAAGTACAAAGTGATATTATCCAAAGCCACACTTATGCAAAAATTTTTAAAAGGTAAATATATATACACACATGTAATGTGGTTGTGCACATATATTCTTGTATTCAGATGATCTTTTAAAAATGGTACCATGTGTAACTACAACGGCTGGACTACTTAACACATCATTATATTCTAGGTAAATGGAAGTTTACAGCATTTACAAGACCACATTAGCACTAAAGGGAGATAAAGCAAAGGATTAACCAGTAAAGAAGAATAAGATGCTTTACTGCCTCCTGCGTGTTTCATCAACTTGGTTAAATAGCACTCTATTCTTTAGCCTGTCAACGTGATCTCAACCGTAAAGCCAAATTATGAACTAATGGCATCATAATCAAATTACTGTCCTAAAAGAAGCATTCATCAGTAGATCCCCCTGAATATGGTTCTCAGAAAAACAAAAAAAATAAAGTCGCCCCTTTTGGTGAATGGAAAAAATATCAAACAATAAGACTGGTAAGACATTGTCAAAAATTAATACAATTTAAGTTTAAAAAGATTTCCTTACTCTGGAAGGATGTTACAAAAGTGAATTTGTTAAGGCAGGCATGGTAGCATATACCTGTAATCTCAGCAATTTGGGAGGCTGAGGCAGGAGGATTGCAAATTCAAGACCAGTCTGGGCAACTTAAGACTCTGTCACAAAATAAAAACAAAGAAAGGGCTGGAGATGTAGTTCAATGACAAAGCCCCAGATTCAATCCCCAGTACCACAAAAAATAAGAGGAAGTTTTTCTTATCGTCTTATCAGAGAAAAATTTACCTAAATTTTAAAAATTAATGAATTTTACTTCAATCAGTTCTATATAAAAGAGATCATTTTTATAATGATATGATCTTCTAGCTTTACCTTAATTTTCTAATAAAGTTATAATTAAAATTTTATAGGTCTGAAATTTTATGATATTTTTGATATATATCTTTAATACATTAAACTCTCTTGTTTCATTCATTTGAAAGAGAGAAAACTTAGGAATTGTAATTAAGAACTGTCTGAGTTAGCAATATATTTTCATAGAGAGTAGGTTTTTCATTATTTTACAGTGTTTTGAGAGATCATAGTTACTGAATTTTTTTTTCAGATGGGGTCTCACTATGTTGCCCAGGGTGGCTCCAAACTCCTGTGCTCAAGCGATTTTCCTACCTCAGTCTGCTAAGTAGCTGAGACTACAGGCACAATGCATTGTGCTCAGCTTTTACCCAATTTTCTTTTTCTTTTTTTCTTTCTTTTTTGTCAAAACAATATTAGTTTTTTGTATTTCCTTTGAGTATTTTTATGTAAGTATAAGTATGCTTACTGTTGTGTACTTTAATATCTTCAGCTAATACATATGCCCTGGAGTTCATTCTCTATCAATGTATAGAATATTCCTTTATTCATCTCTTCACACATGCATAGCTTTCATCCTGTTTTAATTAAGTTGTCATATATTAATTTCTTTAAATGTGTCCATTCTATGGTAAAATGATGGAATTTTGAAGCAACTAAATTTAGAAGGAATATTATATAATTTTCCCATATTACAAATAAGGAAACCAACACTCAACATGCTCCATTCCAGTTGAAGTTCCAACTACCATTATTCAGGATTTTTTTTTTAACAGGTTAACTTGCAAAAACATGCTGCTTGTCAAATTTACTTCCTCCCAGGAACTCGAAGGTCCACAATATTAGCATAAAATTTGAATAGCATTTGAATGACATCTCAAACTGCCTTCTGACTTTCATGGGTTTTGAAATACTCAGCATGGTGTTATTAATGTCATTTTAAAATCTGCTCATGAAATACAAAGACTTCGCTGTAAAGATATTCATCATATTGTTATCCAAAGTAAACCACTGGAAACAATCTAAATGTTAATGAAATAGGAAATCATTAAGTAAATGGTAGCACATGTAGCTGTTAATTTTAGATTTATAAAGAATGGTTAATGATATGGGAACACAATATTTTGGAAAAACTTAAATATAGGTTTGTATATTTATATTATCTATGTTAAAAAGCGATATAAAGGTTAAAGAAAATAGAAGGCTAAGTACGTATACCAGGCTGGAAGAATTCCAAATATTTATACATATTTTTCTTTGTGTATTCTATATTTTAAAAATATTATATAATAAATGTCTTACTTTGACAATCAAAAAAACATGTTAAGAACATATTGCTGTGATTATTTGGACCCAGAGATTTATGTGGGTATCTTATTAGCACCTATAATGAATAAGTAAAGTAAAATTAATTTGTTAATAGGCAATATATTCCTAGATTTCAAAATAAAAATAAATAAAAATTAAAAATGTGAATGGGGACATGGCCTCGTGTACCCCATTCTCTCATACACCACTACTGTTCAGACTTAAATATCATTATCAGAG
Organism: Hydrochoerus hydrochaeris; assembly: GCA_004027455.1. Lineage (NCBI taxonomy): Eukaryota > Metazoa > Chordata > Mammalia > Rodentia > Hydrochaeridae > Hydrochoerus > Hydrochoerus hydrochaeris. The sequence continues at coordinate 47,427 of PVLA01006586.1, read as the reverse complement.
TTTTGTGGATCCTTCCACAGTCATTCTTATGCACAAAAAAATGAAAAATACAACCCCCCACATGTTTTCAAACAGATTTGTACTTTATTACTTTCACTTAACAATAAAGGCATCCAGAGATCTTTCCACATCACTGCAAAACACATTGCCTTCTGTGTTTCACAGTTGTTCTGTATTTTAAGTTAATTTTTAAGCAAAGTTCTCAGAGAGCTATTGATAAAATTTGCTCATCCAGTGTGACATTTTAAAAGAGCAATATAAAAATGAAACGTATTGGTCAAATATGTGCACTTTAGCTAGATAATGCCTTTCATTTCACATAGTAAGGACAATATTCCACTTTCTTATTTTTCATTTTCTCCATACACTCTATGCATAAACTTGATCATAGATTCTTTAATATCACATTTAAATACACAAACCTCTCGTCATGAAATCTTAAAGTATTGTGTAAACACTATCTACAATTCTCTCATGGCAGTAGACAAACAGTATCTATAATTGCAGGAGAATAAGGTTCTCAGGACAAGAAGGAAGCAGAAGAAAACAAGTGTGAGACTGAGGGGATACAGGATGAGATGTAGGGCTGCTCCAAAGCTGCAGGTGTGGGCAGAGGTTCTTCACTAAGTGTACAATACACTAGATCTGTTGAGTGACGTACAGAAGCAGGCATAGCTATGATCATCAATATTTGATGTCACATGGAATGCACAATTCATTTATAATTCCTCTATATTATGTACTATGAAACAAGGGGTTTTAACATGAGCAGGTTTTACTCTCAAGAAGCTCATAAAAGGGACATAATTCAAAACTAGATACAATTAATATTTGTAAAATTTAGCCATTCATTAGTACATGCTTTCAGTGCACAATAATTACATTCACTGTGGGCACCTGGTACTTGTATGTAACACATCTTAATTATTTTTATTGTCCTTTCCCTCCTCTCTCTCCTCTTTCCTCCATCTCTTGTTACCCTTTCCTTTTGCAAATATCTAACACCATACTTCCTATTATCTATCATTTATTTTGCTCTTTATTTATACTTTGGTCTCTCATATAAGAGAAGCTGTGTAATATTTAAGTCTGTGTGTCTGGTTTATTTCATTTAGTATTACTATCTCAAGATGCATTCGTTTTCCTATAAATGACTCAAGTTTATCTTTCTTTATGGCAGTGAATCCATTGCATGTAAATATCAAATTTTCCTTATTCATTCATCTGCTTATAGGCATATGGGCCTCTTCCCAATATTTAGATATCATGAGTTATGCTATTATAAGCATGTATACATGTCTATCACTGTAGTATGATTTCTTAACTCTTTTAGGAAGATACTTAGGGGAAGAGCTGTGTTGATTGGAATTTCAATTTTCATTTTCTTGAGGGGTCTCCATACTGATTTCCACAGTGGCTGTACTAGTTTACATTCTCACTAACAATGGAGAAGTGTTACTCATTTGCCACAGCCTCTTCAGTATTTGTTATTATTTGATTTCTTCATAATGGCTATTCTTTCTGGAGTAAAATGGAATCTCACTGTTGTTTTAGTTTGCGCTTATCTCATGACTGGAGATGTTGAACATTTTTTCATGTATTTATTGGCCATTTGCCCTTCATCTTTGAAAAAGTGTCTATTCATAACAGTTGCCCATTTTATTGGGTCTTTTATTGGGGCAATCTAATTTCTGTTAGTTCTTTATTATTGGAGATACTAATGCAATCCATATAAGTCAACTATTGCCACAATAATACTGCATAAGATGGTATCACGTGACAGTAGCATCTGCTTTTATTCTTAAGGGTTGCTAGCTGGTGTTGCTCCATGTATATCTAACATCCGCAGGCAACAGGCTACACTAAGAAGTTCTTCATATAGTAATGTTAGAAGCAATAAAGAAATGTATAGTGTACTTAAACACATTCTTCTAGAAAAACTGATACTATATGCCTCCTGTCTATGTTCCACTGGCCAAAGCAAATCACATGGTCAAGGCTAACACAATGGGAAGTATACCCCACCTCTAGCAGAAGAAACTATAGGGCCATAAAGAAAAGACTTGAATTCAAAGAAGGCTTGGGATTGGGAACAAAAGTACAGTCTACCACATAGCTGATGAATGCTATGAAAAAGGTAAGATTCAAGATGTCCACCAGAGACAGGATACACAATTGGACTCAATACCCAGCCTCTTCATAGTTAAATATGGCTGGAAGCTAATGAATTAAACTTGGGTAGAATGATGTACTTCAATTGGGAGCCTGGACAATCTTTCACCATTTCATTCCTTTCGTATGTTAGCTGAATGCTGATAATGCAGATGACCTTGGAACTATTCATGTCTATTAATTACAGTTGCCCATTTTATTGGGTCTTTTATAGGGGGATCTAATTTCTTTTAGTTCTTTATTATTCTAGATACTAATACAAGCCATATAATTCAACTATTGGAAGACTGGGGCCTATAAGTGCCAGGTCCTCAAATTGACTATAGGTAACAGAGCCTTCTTATGCCATCAAGAACCCCTGTTTGGGGTTTCCAACAAGTAAGAAATAAGCCTGTCTAAATTGAGGGGTAGGTCTGTTAAAGGATAGGTCACATAAAAATGATAGTCTGTGGGTAAGCAGGAATTGGCAGGTTGGACAAAGCTATGTGGAGGAAGCTTAGATTAATAACTGAAACATTAAAGACAAACGATAGTTACTCGAGTGAAAAGAGCACAAAGTATTAGATTTTATTATGTGTAATGGTATAAACAAATTTTTTAAGGAAAACAAGATATAGTAGCCATTGTTCATTTCCTGTTATTTGGTTTTGAATTCCTGTAATGCTTTCATTCTCTTGAATGATTTTATACTATTTTGTTATGTTTAATATTATTGTGTGTGAAGCTGTGCTCAACTATCTCAAAGAAAAGAGACATTATGGTAGTTACTGTTGATATCTGCTTGTCTTATTGTAAAGTGCTGCATTGCTTGCATTGTTCTGTTCTGATTTGTTTTGTTCTGTTCTCTTTTTTTATTCTCTTTAAAATAAAAAAAAATTAAAAAGTTAAGATTGTTTCAGAGAAAATGAGTTTATTCAGGTCTCAATTACAGCACCTTTTGTTATATCTAAAAAGTTCAATATGGTTAGTAGTAGAAAAGTGTGTGTGTGTGTGTGTGTGTGTGTGTACATTTAATTTGGGTTAGAGAGAAATATAAGGCTGGGAAGGAGGGCTAAAAAGCGTCTAAAAATATTGTGGCCAAAGGCCAAACCCAAAGAACTAATGATGAAGAATGTGGATTTGGCCTTCAGAAGCAAGAGAAAAAAAGGACAGAGAAGACCCTATGTGAACCTTAGAAGGTTTCTCAACCTAAAGTGATACAGTAAGTTTGGAAAGGGCAGGTAGCATTGGAAGCATTTTTGGCTTTTTAATCCATGTCGTCTTTGTTATGACTGACTGTTCAACTCTCACAAAAGCAAAGATATGTAGTACAGACACAAATGAGCACGGTTGTGTTCCAGTAAAACTTTATTGACAAAAACTGGCAGTAAAGATATTCTAAAATAAGTAAACAAAAATAAAAGCAAACAGATCAAATGGACTATAGTTTGCCAGTCCAGACTATGTCAGAAGTGGTGGCATCGCTCAGAGCCACAATTCAGTTGGGTACATGAGGGACATGGGGCAAAACCAATCCCAGACTCCATTCACTATTAATTGTTCTGGTAAGGGGGTCAAAAGTGGTGGGTGGGACTGTGAATTTCATTAACAAACAGGTAGCCAGGACTCCAGTTAGAGAAGCTATTGGGAAATCTCTATGGTCAGATGTGTAATCCAATGTAAAACCAACAAATTAGCCCCAAATCAGCCAGATGGCCATTCTCCATCACTGGTCTCTTTGAACAGTAAAATAATCGTGACAATTAAACATAAAAAATGCACCCACTTTTATATTTGTTGGGCAAATTTTAACACTGATTCTGTGAACTTTTGTATATTCCTTTCTCTGAAGCTCATTTTTTTCAGATGATCATGCCCCTATTTTCAATTAAATTAATCTCACAAAACTTAGGAAACATGAAAAATAACCAAAATAAAAATTAAAACCCTATAGTAAGACATCTAGGAAACTTTCTTTTCTAACTTCAGAAATATTTCTTTTGCAAAAATTTTTGTGTTTTCCTGCTATTTAAAACAGGCTTCATAAAATAATGACATCTATAAAATCCATTTTAATGCAATCATAACTCTGTTTATTGAACTATGGCAGTAAAACAGCTTTCATTGATATACAAATTGATGATATTTTAAGCATCAGAATTTTTTTAAAAGCTTCCAATGTCAAAATAGAAATAAAGATTTATTCTTTGTGGTCGGTACCAAGAGCAGACCATTATTTTTAAGATATAATACATGTGCCTCTTTACATTCACCAAGTACTGGTTACGGGACTGCAATTGTTCTTCGATGGTGAACCTTTCAGAGACCATTGCCCAAAGTGCAACTCAGAATTCGTTTATTTTCTGTAAAATATCAATACTGAAATTAAACCTAAACACAGAGGTTTTAATTTAGAAAAAACAACTCGTATAGTAAAATTTTTCCTTAAAAGTAAATAATAATAATAATAACAACAATAATAAAAATAACATGTGTGTGATAGGTTCACCACCACTGGGTTACCAAAACAAATGCATCCACTTATTTGCCTCAAGTATTAGAATTGATTGAATGTGACTTCACTCATTATTTATTCAGTATATTTATCATATGCCAACTACTGTAAACTATACATCAAAATATGCTTTTAAAAAAAAGTTCAGACCAGAAACCCTTCTGGTATCTTTGCAAGGAAAAACTGGAAAATATACTTGTTTATCTAAAACTAAGGCTTAAATTTCTTCAAGATAACTTACAGAGCTGTACTATATAACAAACTAAATTACCCAGAAGCAAGGAAGCATATTTTTGATATTTTTGCTGCAAAAAATGGAGCCTAGCCTCAAGTTTTTTCATTATGATGCTCTCAACCAGGTGACAAGAAAGTGAAGTTAAATTCAACTCCAAATCAACATAGCCTACCTGTATTGCTCTGCCTAAAATTAAATCCACTTATCTAGTTTTCTTTCCATTTGGAAACAAGATTAGGGAAGGTCATTAACCATTAGGACCAGATGGCTCAAGTGTACTGTAAGGAAATACCTACATTCTCCTGTGCACTTATCAGTTCACCAGCACACACTAGTTGAAGCTGTAAGAGTATTACTGCCCATTCTTTTTCCATCCATTTTGAGCTAGAAGCTGAGAGGCCTATGGGAGGGAAGCATCACTCCAACCAGTAACTCTCCAGCCCAAGGAAAGTAGGGCAACTTAGTAAGCAAAGAATGGGCACATGTGATTTTCCTAAGTGTATCAAATGCCTAGTAGGACACTTAGGACAACTTTCTATAGTAAATTTTGCAAAGCTAATTAAATAGTTTAAGATCAGAAGTTTCAGCAAAGATAAGGTCTACATTAATTATAAACATGCATCAGTGAATCTTAATACTTAACACACTCATTCTGGCATGCATATACAAGTGCTCACACATGTTTTGATAACAATAAAGACAAAATATGAAAAGGCATAGTTGAGTCAAGGGGTCAGTAAGCTTTTTCTGTAAAAGCCAGACCATAAATGTTTTAGGATTTGCAGGCCATCACATCTGTTATGGTTTGTATTTAAATGACCCCCTAAAGCCTTATGCAATCATAGGGGGCAGACCTTTCAAAGGCAGATGATTCTAGCATTTGTAATTGGTTTGTTGTCTAGCACTGAGACTGGTGATGTGAGTGCTGCACTCACCCAGGGGCAGGTGGCCGGCATGGAACATAAGGGAGGCAAGGAGGTCTGCTTTTCTCCTTTTGCCCTTTTGCTCTTGTTGCTTTAGGTATCTACACTGCCACCATGTTACACCTAAGCTATGCCAGCCTGACTTGGAGCCAGATGTTTATAGACTGAAATATACAAAAACTATAAGCTAATTAAACCTTTTCTTCCTTAATTTTGGGCATCAGGTATTTTGTCTCAGCAATAAAAGAAAAGTAAACAAGACAATGTCTTTGCAGGATCTGTTCAACTTGGGCAGCAAATGCAATCATACACAATACATAAAAGAACAAAATTGGCTGTTGCAATAAAACTTTATTGAGGAACAGTTATATTTTAATTAATTACTCTTCTTTTTTGCTTTTGCTTTTTAAGCATTTAAAAATATATCACTCTTAGCTGCACATGGTGGCAGATGCCTATAATCTCAGCACTAAGGAGGCTGAGGCAGGAGAATCCATTAAAGTTCAGTTCAAGTCCAGCCTAGGCTACACAGTGAGCTCAACAGCAGCCCGTACTACATATCAAGACCCTGTCTCAAAAACATAATTCCAGGTTTGCCCCATATGCTATAGATCATCAACTCCTTTTTTTTGTACTATTAATAATTTTCTTTCTTTACTGTGATTAGCTTTCAAGGCTCAAGATTACTTGAAGGTATGTGGATGGTAAATTTCTTGATCAGATGTTTCAGTAACCCCCCCAAAAGAAGGTCTCAAGTTTTCTTATTGTCCCTAGTATCAAATATATGTTTTCAAGATTATCTTTAAATATGTATTTCCAGGGTCTGGGGATGTAGTTCAGTGGTAGAGTGCTTCTCCAGCACAGGGAAGGCCCTGTGTGCAATCCCAGAATTGTAAAAGAAAAATAAATATATACACTTCTAATTCATCAAAAAATGTATTTTTTTTTCTCACAGCTAAACTTATGTGGCAACTTCAAGTGGGAAGAACAATGTAATGATGCTGAACTTTGGGTGTGTGTGTGTGTGTGTGTGTGTAAAGTGAGAGAATGAACAGCTACAAGGGCCATAAGTAGAAAACAAAAATTTCCAGGTCATGTATTTAAAGTACAGGTAAGTCCCTTTGAAGCTTACAGTCTGTACCAAATCCGAGAGCAACAAGGTGAGATTCACTTGTCACAGAGAGAGAGAGAGAGGGAGAGGGAGAAAGATGCTTGAAATGCCACAAAGCCTGAACTAGATGCCTTCTCCCAAAACTGCAAGTGACTAGACTTTCACAGCTGCATGCTAGCAACCCCTGGGAAACTCGAGTTAAATATTCCTAAAACAGGAATCTAGTTCTGTTATGAAACTCTTCATCATTTCACCTCTTGACAGCCACAAAAATCAACAGAAATCAAAAAGGACTCAAATGATGAGCAAGTAGCATTTTTAATAAAATCTGAATCCAGAGTCTTTAGGGTTTTTTCACTGGTAGCCTACATAGCTCACTATTATCAGCAATATTAATATAATTACTCAGGTAAAGATAGAGTAATTACTATGGGAAAAGTGTGACCTTTTGCATTTCTTTTTAACCTCCCCCTTTCCCTAGGAAATATTTAATTCTGAATAATATAAAGGTTTAAAAAATAGAGGTTTCATAGTGTTTAAACAGGTTCTGATAAAAATCAAAGGAAACTATAAATATGTATTTTTCTTCTACCTCAACTGAAACATATCTATAATAAAATTCACGGACTTTATTATGACAGATACTATTCACTGCTAGAAACCACAAAATAATCCATGCAACTATAAGAAGCTGCAAAAACAATGCATCCTTAAAATTTACTACTATAAGGAATAATTTTCATATTAACAGTTTGGACCCAATCACAATCTCAAAGTATGCCATTTTGCTTAAGGGAAATGAAGAAGTCAGGTAGTCAATCCACAAACACCTTACTCAGTTTAATAATATCCCTAAGAATTTTGGGTTTCAGATCAGCTCTCTCAGGCAAAGAGGGAATAATCATATGTTTTTTTACTGAACTGCATTCGTCTGTAAACATCTGAAAGAGTGAATCTGCTTTACAAATGAAATAGTCAATTCAAAGAGCAGTAATAATAAAAATATATGCCTGTTTTTATATTATTATGGGCTTATAAAGGAATCATTGGTAATGTTCTCATCTACAAAGATGGAACATGATATATAACTGTTACCAAGGAAACAGTAAAGTAAAACTTGCATGTAAACTATCAAGAAATTTAATAACCAGAATATTAGAACAAGAGAAAACATCTTCAGATAGAACCATAACACACCATGTCCCCCATCACAGATGTAATCAAAGGTCATGATTCACACAGATGTTCTAAAGGGTCACAGACACTTGCCAGCTATTCCAGTGGTTGGCAGCACATTTTTTTGTGTGTGTGTGGTGGGGATCAAACTCTCAACTTAGAGCTTGCCAGGCAGGCACTTATGCCGCTGAGCTAAATCCCCAACCCTAGCAGTACATTTTTAAAGTGATTATCAAAAGACACTAGTGGGCTCCTGAAAGGAAATTTGAGTTCTGATTTTTCACATGATCGAAAGGGCACAGATTCTGTGAACAGGTACCTAGGAAAGTCAAAATATGTACTTTACTAATTCCAGTGTGGATTAATGTCCTCTGAGCATACTGCGCAATTAACACTACCCTTACTCACTGATAGGACACTTGGCAAATATCAGTCACTGCAAATGCGCACTGAGTCAACATTCACAAACTCAAGTTCCTTAGAACCAAAAGTAAGGACAACACCCAGGGTAACTACTTGTGTTTGCCTGTAAACCAAGAGAATTTTAAGTACTTAAGTGACCATGCTGATCAAAGATAAATCCTTTAGGAAGATTATCCACTCTGAAGTCAGGAAAATCCTGCAGTATAAGCATTTTTAGACTTCAGGTTTGAGAAAAGAACTTGATTTTTGTAAGTATTTAGAACACACAGACACACACACACACACACACACACACACACTATCTTCTTCAAGGGCAGAAACAAGAAACTGCAAAAATGTGTTTCTGCAGGCTGGTAACCTCTAAATATATCTCTGTTTCAGCTTGGGGACCATCCTGAGCCCACAGTGAGGAAAAGGAAGAGTTTCTGAGGATGGCAGACTTCTTAATTGGCACATTAGCTCATGTAGGTGCACTTTCTCTCTTTAGAATAAACAATGCATCACCTTAAAGATGAATGTGAAATTTACACTCATTTTCTAAAATTTAAACTCTTTAAAAGATACTGAGCTGGGGATATAGCCCAGTAGCACAAGCACCTGCCTGGAAAGTGCAAGGTCCTAAGTTTGATTCCCAGTATTAAAAAATTATATAAAAGATAGCTATTCTCTCCCACCTGGCTTGAGTTTTTATAAATGCTCAGATGTGTGAGCATCAAGAAGGTATCCTAGAATTTTAGCAAAGTGAGCACTAAATCTCTTTTCATTGACACGTAGCATCGCCCTCTCCCAAGCTCCACAGTTTAAAGACTAAATCCAGCCTTGAGGTGTTTTGTTAATCTCCTTGAGTTTAGCATGTGGGTCCACTGAAAACTCTCCCAGTTACTTTAAATAATACTCTTGTTTGAACTTCTCTCTTTCCTCAGTGACATTTCTGTCCACCACCCAGAGGGTACTACACAATCTCTGAACTTGCCCATAGCTGTTTTTCAACCATGATTCATTATTTGACAACTGTTTATTATCCAGCCATTGGCAAAAGGATGCAGGAAGTTAACAGAACAGTGATATGAAGCCGCAGGCCTCAATATCAGCATGAAACCAAACAATTTGCCACACTACAATCATACACTGCTTGACACATCAGTTTTTGTGATCTGCAGGGACCTCTCGTGGGCCACTTGAAGACACACATATTTACTCATCACCAGTATGTCTCGGGTCCACCCAGAGACTAAGTTATATTGTGTCCCCTTCCCTGGGGGAACCTGCTTGTGCCATGAAGATTGCTCCATGTGAATAGAGAGGGCAGGTGGAGATGGACAGGAAAAACAAGGACCTGTGGATGTTGGAGAAAGGCCCATTTACAGGGCACCATCCAAACTGAATGGTTGTAAAGTGACTCAAATGGCATTTAGCAAAGCAACGTCAACACACTTTTGTGCCTCAGGCTTTTGGAGGCTGCTCATCCTTGCCTGATGCAATCAACACATCTCAATCTGACACTCAAAGAATGAAAGGAAAACCTACACTTATTCTCTCCACATTATAAGGAAGACTTTCAGCTGCATCCTGGAAAAACCTATTATTCTCCCTCCTTGGTATCAACTCCGAGAGGTTTGAGGGGGGCAGAAGACCAGTCCTTGCAAAGGCTTGGCATGGTTTTCTAAGACCTATCTTCGGCTTTGCCAGTTAATGCCACCAGCACAAGTCCTTACTCCACGGGTTTAATGAAGACTTTGGAGAAGCCCTAAGACAGAAGATGGAGGAGGAATGTTCTGCCCAGGTAAAACCTAGGTGGCCCCAAAGTGAAAATGTTCCTCTTCTGTCAGCACTGCTGGAGAAATCTGCCTGATTCCATTATTTTTCTTCAGTTTCAACAATATGGCTACTTGGATGCAAATATCTACATCTTTCAAGGCTTAAGACTACATAGTTACTAAAAGAAAAGCTGGAAGTCTTTCTCTTCTTCCTCCATGACTTTGCTGTCTGGCTCACAGCTGGGAGCACTTGGGTCAACATACAAACTGACTTTTCCAAGATGTAGAGGTCTAAGTCAGGGGCCAGAGAGAGGCACTTTTGGGGGCTGCTGCTTGGAAGGCAATTACTCAAGCTCCAAGTACTTCTGGCTTTCCCTATCAGTAGCGATTACAACCATCTTCTCTTGGCCCTGAATTATACATGTGACCCCAATCACCACTGGGGCTTTTCCTGAGGGAAAACAAACCGCCTGCAGCGAACATGTGTGTGAGGGCGTGTGACTACCGCTGAGTGGTCTACACCGTGGATGCACAAACCCCATCAGCCAGTTAGAAATAAGTTGATCGCTGCAGCCCCTGGCCAGCTGGCTTCTGTCCTATCTTAAGCCCCGCTGCACGCTCCAGCTTTTGCTTCACCCCAGCCTCCCGTGGAGGGGGGGAGCACAAGTTGCCCGTGGCTTCAGTGGCCCTGGGTGCAAAGGAAACCGGCGCGGCCCCTACCTCGAGAGCTTAGCAATCTTCACAAAGCTGAAGACATCCATGCAGGCTGCGGGGAGACCCCAGAGCGGCGGCTCCGTCGCCCCTTCTCACGCCAGCAAAGGTAGCCTCAGCAGCCCCATGGTTGGGACCTCAGTGTGCCCCGGGCTTGAGTGGCGGTGGCTGTGGCGGCGGGTGGCTGCGAGTGGCGGCGGTGGCCCGGGAGAGCCCACACCTGGAGGCGGCGACTGCTACCCCCCTCCGGCCGGGAGCTGCGTGTGCATCCCCGAGCAGGACCATTGATGGGCGCTGGCGTTGGCAAAACTCAATGGAGAGAGAACCAGGCAAGGCGCGAGGGGCGGGGGCGGAGCGCGGCCCGGGTCTTGCGCCCCGCCCGGTGCGTTTGGCCCCCGTCGGGCGGGCGTTGCTCCTGCTCCCGGACCCTTGGGCCTCTGTGCCCCACGCGCCAGGGAGTGCGGACTGAGCCGAGTGGCAGCAGACAAGCTTAACACAGGAGCACGCACCCCTCGCAACACTGCAGCTGCTTCCCAGCCTCCTTCCCCAAGCTGAGTCCCTTCTCCTCTCCCCACCCCCACCCGCGGGGGGGGGAGGGGGCACTCTCTTGTCGCCCTTTGCGTGTGTCTCCAGATCTTTCAGACCTAAACTAACAGTCTACAGCACACTGGAGGACCGTGAACCCTACTCCCTGCCACTCCAAACCAAAGGGGAGCCGTGCATCCGCAGGCTGCCCAATGCCTCGGTTTGCTCTGTAAACAAAACTAGCGATTGGGAAGGAGCAGGCTCGACTGAGAGTGGATCGTTTGTCCAGGGAAAAGACAAGGGAGATGTACAGTGCAGTGGGCTCGGTTTGGAGAGCGCAGAGGTCCCACCGCTTCCCCCAACTGCCTGGCGAGACTTGAAATCTGGGCTTGGGGGAAGGTGTATTCTTTGGACAGCAGCACCACAGCGGCATTAGCTAAATAAGCAGGGGAGGCTGAGGGGCTCTGGGGGAGGGTGCAAACAGCCTTTCCTTTCTAGAGGGTAGAGCCTAGGGTCCCGGGAGCCTATGGTACGGAGGCTTATTTGATTGTAGCTGGGAATCTAAAAGAAAGAAGGATGAGCATTGGGTTCTGGCCGGCAGAGCAAGCTGCTTTTTCAAATGTGCAGTGGGTGAAGACGGCAAAGGAAAGGGGAAAAAAAGAAAGAGAAAAAAAGAAAAAAGAAAACAAAACCTCCAAAAACAAGATCACAGAAACACAAGCACTCACCTCAGGCAGAGTAAACTCCAAGTAGTAGCCATTTAGAACTCCTAGCCTCCTCTTTTACATAATTACCTTGGATAATCACGCCAGTTCCTCAATTCAGTTCTGTCTCCCAGGAGGCTCAGGCTTCTTCGGCCCCTTTTCCTTCCTTCTCTTGGAGTCTCAAGGCTTCTTCTCCAAAATCCTTTAAATCTTCTCCCCCCACTCTGTGAAGGTCAGCTGGCCGCACAAAGTGTGTGTTCTCCCACCGGCAGCGTTCATCGTTCACCTGGTGGCAGGGCCACCGCAGAGAAGAGATACCACCCTGGAAATGTTGGAGGATCTAGCCAGTGCGTCTGGCTCTCCAAGAGGATTAAGGAAACGAGAATCTGTTTAAACTTCCCAGACTTCTGTTTCTATCCTGCTCTGCTGTTAAAACGAAAATCTTCAGTATGCAAGCCTAGTACATCCACGTCTCTCAAGGCATTTCTTTCAAAATTAAACATAAAATCCGTAGCAATCTGCACATTTGAAATGATTTAGAACTTGAGTATAAAATTATATATATTTTTGAATAAACAGAATAAACCCGCTTTTAGCTTCCTGTAGCATTGACTAGTTTAATCTTAATGAATGTGGTTACTTCTCATAGATCAAGTTGGCAAGAGGGACCTTGGCTTCTGTACCCCCTATCGTCTGTGTAAAATAATTATAGTTTGGGTCTGCACATTGCTTTATGATTTTAAAGCATTTTTGCATTTGAGTCTCATAGCAACCCTGTCATATAAGTAAGGCAACATGTTGAAAATAGAGAAATCTTTTCTTTTAATACCACAATCTATTCTTAATGTATCAGACAAAGAGATTGTCTTTAAAAAATATGGGTCAGATAAGGTTACTTGTCTGATCCAAACTCTGCAAAAGCTCTCCATTCTTCTCTGAGCTAAGGTAGCACTGCTACAATAAGCAACAAGGCCCTGGACAACTCAGCCATGAATCGCTCCAACCCTATCAACCTCTGTACTCCTCTCCTCACCCCCAGCACACACTCTGGGCACCAGCACCAGTGGCCTTGCTTTTCTTCAAACCCTGAAAATATCTTCCAACCTTAGGCTCTTTGCAATGATTGTTCCCTCAGCCTGGAATGCTCTTCCAGGAGACATCTGCATAGTTAGCTTCTTCACCTAACAAGTCTATGGACAAATATCACTGGGTAAAACTACAGGACCCTCACACCCAGGCTTTCAAGTCTTCATGAACTGGTTTTCTTTCTTTTTCTTTCCTTCTTGCTTGCTGTCTTGCTTACTTGCTTCCATAGAATCTACTGCCCACTAGCATACTATAAAGTTCATTTGTTTTTGTCTTTTTGAGACAGGGTCTCACTATGCAGTTCAGGCTGGCCTTGAGCTCACTTTGTAGCCCAGGCTGGTCTCAAACTCACAACGATCCTCCTGCCTCAGCCTCCCTAGTGCTGAGATTACAGGTGTGAGCCACCATACCCAGCTTGTTTCCATCATTATCGTTTCTTGTCTGAATCTTCCACTGGAATGAAAGCTTCACACAGGCAGAGAACTTTGTTTTGTTTTGTTGTTTTCACTGATAGGTCCCAAGTGCCTAGACCAGAACTTTGGTAAGTATTTGTTAAATGAATGAATAAATGAATTGCATGCTCATTAAATTAATGGTCAAAGCAACACTGGTCAAGCATCCCCAGGAAACCTAGAGACCTCTCTCAGCCATTCTCCTTCCCCTGCATCCTTTGCCCTGATTTGCATTGTGGGTGATGGCAATGAAGTCCCTCTGATCCTCTCCAATTTATTTACTCCCCTACAACCTCTTTACCTTTCCCTAAGAGAGTGGTTACCAATGGCTTTCCTTCTCTCTGAGTCAACGTCAGGCTGCACATGAACAGCTTTTGGTTAGGAAAAAAGAAATAAAGCAATGCCTTTAGAAAATGCTCTTTGAAAAAAATATTTCCTTTTGAGAACAGAACAGTTGAGATGCCTTTTAAAAAAGAATACACTGTTTAGAATTATTAGTGGAAGTCCTACAACATTCCCATTGTTTTGTTGGGTTCGATTTTGTACTCTTTTATTTTATGTCAAATCCAATGGCAGAAGCAGCTATTTCAAAGATAGCAAGATATGTTATGGTAGCAATTTTGGATTTAGTATTGGCTTGTTCTGAAGTCCTTTATTGCATTCATTGTCTTGTTTTTATTGTTTCTATTTATTCTGTTCTGTTTAATTTTTACTATGTCCAAAATTATCGGCAGTTATTTGGAGGATATCAAAAGGCATTATGGTAACTATTGTTGATTTTGTAATGTTTTTAGGCCTGTGTCTCTTATACTGGTTTGTTTTGATTGGTTTTATTGTGTTTTATCCTCTTTAAAAAAAAGAATTATTAGGGGTTGAGGGTGTAGCTTAGTAGTAGTGCATGTATTTAGCATGTACAAGACCCTAAGTTCAAGCCCCAGTATCAAAAAAGAAAAACAAATGAACTATTCTTGATACCAAACAGCTAGATATTCAACAGTGAAAGTGACAGGAAATAGGCATTGTATTTACTGAGAGAGAGAGAGAGAGAGAGAGAGAGAGAGAGAGAGAGAGAGAGCAAGCACCTCCCTTCAATACATCTGGGCTACCTGGAATAGCTTGCTGTTGGGCTTCTTCCTGTGACAATTTCTGCACTACAATTATGAATGGTGCAGATGCTGACTCTATATAACAAAATAGTCACCAGGGGATATAACTGGTTTATCTAGGTCTTTATACTCCTCTGTTAAAGTAATTATTTAGTATGTTTTCTAACAGATTGATAGCATTTTCTAAAGCAAAGAGATTGTCCTCCTTCTACTTTGTTTCTCATTAATGTCAAAACGAAAGAATCAGCTCCCCTGAAACCGCTAACACAGCTGCCAGTTTATCCCTTTGAGCCCTCCTGGCAGACAGGCATGGATTTGAGTTGCTGGTCTCCTCTCTCTGCGCCAGGTGTGTGTGGCAGAGGGTGGGGGAGATTTCTTTGTCTAGCATGAAGTGGATTGCTGCAAATCAAACAAAATCAAAGAATGGGATCTTGAAGACCTATGTAATTTTTCAGAAGTTCTAGCTCCAGCCTAGATAATCTCTAAGGCTGGTTCTAGATCTTGCAGCATTTTACTCATCAGAGACTATACTTCCCAACCTTGGGAATGTACTTAATTTGCTTTATTTAGATTCAAGTGACACTTGGTCATTCCTGAAAATTACAGACACACTTTGAAACATTTGAATGTACTCATGACTGAAAGAATCAGAGCCATTAGATATAGAGCAAGTCCTGTAACTTCTCAGAGACTCAGTTTCTTCACCTGTAAATATAAATTATAGTACATCCCTACCTTACCTAGAATTAGTATTTGAAATTGCTGCACATGAATTAAGGTATATGCATGTTATCTCTTAAAGGAATTAGATCACTGCCTTAACTCTTGGAAATTTTGTTAGAAAAAGTTTCAGCCTATTACTTTGCAGAATTATTACTTTGCAGGTCAAAATATATGTTTGGATAGATCAAGATAGGCACTGTTGCCTAAAAATCCTGTGCACTCTTACACAACCTCAACAAAGCCTATAGCTGTGATAGCTTTTATGCTTTGGGCGTTTTCCAGGGGAAAGGGGAAGGAATTTCCCTTGTAATCCAGCCTTATCCAAAGCTTGTGTCAGGAATCTTCTGTTGGGGTGGATGCTCCATGCAGGGCAGCACTGGAAGTTTCTTCCATTGCAAACTGCATTTCTTGTTTGGAATGTATCATTTCAACCATCTGGTATCACTCCTGGCAATGGAAGTAAGGAAAGGCAAGGTATTCATTCCTTCTATAAATAATTATGGAGTCTTTCCTATGTACTATGGACTGTTCTAGGCACTGGGAAACCAATCAGGTAATGAAGCAAGATTCTGCTCTCATAGAAAGTATACCATAAATAAAGAGATACACAATAAACAAAAAATGCACATCGGAAATAGCAGAGGCCAGGAATGGTGGCATATAGCAATAATCCTGATACTGTGGAAGGCTGAGACAGGAGGATCTCAGGTTCAAGG
Source organism: Hydrochoerus hydrochaeris (assembly GCA_004027455.1). NCBI lineage: Eukaryota > Metazoa > Chordata > Mammalia > Rodentia > Hydrochaeridae > Hydrochoerus > Hydrochoerus hydrochaeris. The sequence continues at coordinate 31,113 of PVLA01006586.1, read as the reverse complement.
TTAACCTGGTATGACTTAGGAAGACCCACTTTCAAAAGCCCTGGGAATGTTGCTCAGTGCAATGGCCCTGTGTTCAATCCCAGAGAGAGAGAGAGAGAGAGAGAGAGAGAGAGAGAGAGAGAGAGAGAGAGAGAATAGAATAGAATAGAATAGAATAGAATAGAATAGCTGATGGAAATGTACAAAGTATTAAAGTTTTATTAATAGAAAGAGAGAGACAAGGCAGCTAAGATCCAGTGGTTAGCTGAGTACAGTGGCACATGCTTATAATCCCAGTGACTTGGGAGGCTGAGGCAGGAGCACTGCAAGTTCAAGGTCAGCCTGGATAATGTAGCAAGATCTGGTCTCCAAATAAAAATAAGTTATAAATAAATGGCTGAGGATGATGTCAGTGGTAGAAAGCCCCTGAGTTGGAATACAGTCATGCACACACACACACACACACACACACACACACACACATCATGGTTTAAACATGTAAAACACAAAAACAATAAATATTTTATCTACTTCTATGCTCATCTCCACTTTCTTCCACTTCTTGGGCGCCAATCCTCTTGGTGTGTGTACTTCCCCACCCTTATCTTTTCAAGGCTCTCATTCTAGTACTTTCTCTTTCTCATATATCTATGCTCAAGTTTTAGGTGACCACATTAAATTTTATGATACTTACTTTTATGATACTTAATTTTATGATCATCTACATGCAACAATTGCCACATATATACCTCTGGCCTGGATCACTTAACTCCAGATTGCCCCCTAACATCTCTATATAACATCTACTAGGTACCTTGAATTTTATATATCCTAAAGTCAATTCCATAGAGAAAACTCTTGCCTGCAGCCTTTTCCAACTGTTAAGATCAAGTTGCTTAGTTCCAAAATTTACGCATCACTTTTGAGTTTCTCTCATAAACTTCACCTCACATCATCAAATTTTTCAGTTCTATTTTCAAAACAGGTCTGCCTCGTGTACATATCGCACCAACTTCACTGCTGCTACCTATGCCCCAGCCACCTTTGTCTCTTCCTGGATCACCTCAATTGAAATAAGAAGAATGGAAATAAATCCACCTCAATGGCCTATTATCTGGTCTCACTACACCCAGTACAACTTGTCCTCTCCACCAGGAAAGGTCTTCTAGACATCTGAGAGACCTTTCTTTTATGACAAATAGAAATATCCCACTCTCTAGAACTCCTTATTACTCTGTTGTTATTTTATTGTACTCCATAACACTTCATGGATTTAATACTTCCCCTACCAGAACATAAGCTCCATAAGATCAGGAGGGACCAATGAATGAATCAATGAATAAATCAACAAACTATGTTGCATAGTACAGTGAATTGCGTATAACCACAAATAGTTCGCAGCCAAGTGAGGATCACAATCTAGTGTTCTTTGCATTACACAGTACAATGTCCCTCACATTTCACCTTGCAGACAATGGATAGGGTGACAAGGGTAACAAGAGGGGAAAGAGGAAAGGCTTCTTGGAGGCGACGATACTGATTCTTAACAGGTTTGTGACATTTAGTGACTCAAAGGATAAGGACAAGGGTTCAGTGTGCTTTTATGGTGAGGGCACAATATAATAAGCTACTCAGTGGCATGAAGTCAGCACTGTCTGTGCAGGAAAGGTGGGCAGTGTAGAGCAGAGAGAGGAGAGAGAGATGAAGCTTGAGGGGCAGGCAAGGGCGAGGTCATGGGTCCTTGGTCAGTGGGCTTCTGCTTTTAACAGGAAAAAAATATTTTGTCCAAAAGCAATTATTTAGAGTAAGATTTTCTGGTGCAAAAAGGGAATATAGACTCCAGTTCAAAAGTCATCAGCTTTATCTTCTTTTTCTCCCCCAACTAAGGCCCTATGGATTTCATAAGAACCTAGTTTGAGAACCATGGTGCTAGTGATAGAAAGTTACAGACTGGAAGAGAAGAGTCAAAGAAACCCCTCCATGGGTCTAAATTGCATGTCTGAGCCATGGGGATGCCCCAGTCAAATGGGCTGTAAAACACTCAAGGGATATCCACAGGTTGTTAGATCTACAAGCCGGAACCCAAAGACAATTACAACTCATCAATGAGCTTTTGAATTTGATGAATTTACTACAAATATTAATTTACCATCTGTAGAGGCCTTTGGTTGTGGATAGTGGAGCAATGTTCCCACAGATGGACAACCATCTTAGGGCAATGAGATTCTTGAGAAATTAGGTTAAAACAAAATTGAACAGTAGTAAAGAAAGGGTCCCTGGTTTTCTTTCCTGCTTGATCTCTGTCTTCATTTTTTTTTTCTTTACTTAATAGTCTACGGAGGTGGGAAGAAGGACTAGGAAGGCAAGACAAGACAGTTTTAAAGATTATTATTTTTATTAGTGTTAAGTAAGAGAATGAATCATATTGTACATTTGTATGGTTTGATTTTCCTAAAAGCTTTTGTTCCATTAGTCCTGGAAATAACCCTGTAAGTTAGACAGGAAAGGTATTATTATCCCATTTTAGGGATGACAAAATGTGAGACTAGGAAAGCTAAGTGATGACAATAATTCTTAGTAAGTATAAAGATTATTATACTATAAGAAGCATTGTTTCCTGGTGATAAGTGTAGCATCATATGGGAAACTCTGGAATACAGATTTGTGAAAGGAAAAGAAGTCTCAAGTTCTACTAATATAATTCAAAGGTTTTATATTTCATTATCTGCAAGGAGGCTTAACAATTTTAAATGCCATACTGGGTATTAGAAGAAAGAACAGTCGATAAGGCATAAGGAGTTGAATTCCATTCCCAAAGCTGTACATAAAAGCGAAGCCACCGCCCATACTGGGGATTGAATCCCGAGGCACTCTTAACACTGAGCTGCAGCCTGAGACCTTCATATTATTTTTATTTTGAGACAAGGTCTATGTTGCCTAGGAGGGACTCAAACTTTTGATTCTCCTGCCCCAGCCTTCTGAATATCTTGGTCCTTTTAGATATGCACCACTACTTAGCTAGCTTTTCTTAGTGCTGACTTTTTCATCCATAAAATTTATGGGTTAAAATGCATTTCCAAGATCCCATTCCCTTCTCATGCACTGTGAATATATAAGTGAATCTTCATAAAGACCAAGAGATATATGTTTTGAGATCCCATTTACTTTGGTAATTTTGTAACCAAGAAGTCCAGATTCATGAGCCTGGGATAGAATTCAGAGGTAGAAGCACTTGCCTGGGGTAAGGACGGACCTGGGTTTGATGTGCAGTGCAAGAAAGAAAGAAAGAAAGAAAGAAAGAAAGAAAGAAAGAAAGAAAGAAAGAAAGAAAGAGAAGGAAGGAAGGAAGGAAGGAAGGAAGGAAGGAAGGAAGGAAGGAAGGAAGGAAGGAAGGGAGAGGAAAAAAGAGAAAGCAGACTAGTTTATACAGGAACAAATTTAAGATCAGAGATTTTTACCAATCAACTGTATATCTGTAAACTAGAAAATTATTAGCTCAGCCCCCTAGCAGCTGAACTCTATTCAAGGTTAAGAACAACATTTGCTACATAAACCTTCCATAGGCCTTATTAAATTACCTCATTTGCTTTATATCCTCCTCCCCACCCTCTGTCACCCATTTTGCTCGGGAACATGCCTCAGTCTTCCAATGGAGGATTCTAATTACTGCTTTCCCACTGAATGTCCTCTTGTCTGATGAAGTATGGAAAGGAAAGGGGAAGAAGGTCACTGAAAAGATTCTGCCGGTATATAATTGTCAGAAGATGAATTCTTACTGTGTCATACCCTGTAACAATATTTTGAATTCTTATGAAATGTTCAAAAATCCTTATAAAGCCTCCTATTTGGCTGAGACAAATTTTAACATTTCAAACTCATTTTCAGCCTCCCCTATCCAGACTCACTTTTACGCTGTCTTCTGACACAATGTTCCTGCCCTCTGACCCTGGACTAGGCCCAAACCAATCAAACCACTTTGAATAGCAGCACTTGTGCTTGATGGAGAAATTGCTCTCGTCTCAAAGATGATCGTAAGGGTAAACTTTAAGGGAGATGTATGTACAAAAACACTGACTTGAGTTGTTCCAGGCATTTGAACTCTTGTTTTGTATTAATTTATTATTTTACTTATCAATTCACTCAATATTTTAACTTCTTCCAAATGCCATCTACTATGCACTAGGCACAGTGGAGAGGGAAGCAAGTGTCATACACCTTGACAATTGGGTGGATGGGGGCAGAAAGCATCACTGGAGATTGAACTCAAGGCCTTTCCACTGAGCCACATCCCTAGTCCTTTTTTTAAATTTTGATATAGGGTCTCACTAAAGTTGCCAAGTTGCCCAGGCTGAGCTCTTGAACTTGATCCTCTTGCTTCAGCCTCTCGGAAGGCTGGGATTACAGGTGCCAACACGACCCACATCACCTTGATGTCAAGGGTCGAAGCAGACACCTTCTGTTGCCTGCCCTTTAGGCTTGCTTTCTCTCTTTTTGTGTGGAAATGAGGTTCCACTCCCATCCAAAACCCAGACCTCCCTTCCAACCTCACTGTTTCCTGTCTCTAAATGAAGGGACCACACCTTGAGCTGCAGCTAACACCTGGCAACCTAGAGGTTGCTGATAATGAGCCGAAGTTAGACCTCGGCCTTACACAAAACTGGTTCTAGAACCAATCTATGCTAGTGACCTACACATTGTAATTTTCTGAGAGAATTAACTGTCTTTTCCCCCATTTTCTCCCTTAAACCAATGACAACCAGGCATTCTGTTACCCTCACCAAATGAAAGCCCTAATTGAACCAGGGGCTACTGACTGGTTTCAGGATGATGGCATAAAACCACTTTTCAAATCACCATAGCAAAAGAGACTTAATAAGGCAACAGGATAAATAACTAGACTGTAAAGCAGATAATCATTATGATACACCACATTGATGTAATGCTTGCAAGTTTAGAAAGGATTCTGCCATGTTGTCTTGGGCTTTACAACAATCTGGTGGGGCAGGGATTATTACTCCAATTTATAAAAAGTAATACTGAGGACCCAGGAGGTTAAGTGATTTGTCAGACATCACACAGCAAGCAAACGAAAAGCAGCAGTCCTCATACAGATGCATTCTAATTTCTGATTCTCTGAGTTTCCAGCTACACCATGGCTCCCTGGCTGAGCATAGTGGCTGATAGTGAGCCCTGAGTGACTGTTGGGGGTAAGTGGGTACATGGGGTGTTCTTCCTGAGCTGGGTCTTGAAAGATGAGTGTGACTTCCAAAAATCAGCAAAGATCATGCCAAACACAGAGAATAGGGAAGTGGAAGGAACAAGTATTGTAACTGGACTACAAGCCCTAACTTAGGCAAAATCCTAAAGGAATGAGGGACAAAAGAATTGCGAAATCAGGCCTTAAACTTCACAAGGATGGATGGATGGATGGATGGATGGATGGATTTACTTACTTTATTTGTAGTACTGGGAACCAAACTCAGGAATGCTCTACCAATGAGCTACATCTCAGTCCTTTTTGTTTTATTTAAGAAAGGGTCTCTCTAATTTGCCAGGCTGTCCTCAAACTTGAAGTCCTCCGACCTCAGCCTCCCAGGTGGCCTGGATTACAGGCAAGCACCACCATGCTCAGCAAAGGATATCATTTTAGTAGGTAGTGAGGCTTCCTTGGTGACACTAGGACAGAGATTGCAGGGGTTTTTACAATAGGAAACAACTTTATCAACAAGTTTGTGAGTAGACGAAGGAGATGAAGAGATCCTGGAGCTCAGAAAACAGGAGGGGGCTATTTTGTGCATCTTTCAGTCCAGGTGATAGATGTGACTGGAAGAGATGGAGGAACAGGAGTGCAGCTCAGTGGCAGAGCACTTGCCCAGAATTAGTAAGGACCTCAGACCAATGTCCAATAGTGAAGGCAGAGATGGGGGTTGGATAGTTGGCAAGACTTGCCATTAGGAAAGGGCCATGGTGGACAAGGAACCAAATGACAATTTAAGAATTCAGTAATGGGTTTGGGGGAATGGCAAGGTGGAGAGGACGGGTCCACTGGCTCTTTGGCACGTTCAAACTACTCTCCCCTTAACAACCACTCAGAGGGCTGTTCATGGAGTTGTAAGTGCAATGAGAATGTGAGGTTTGACTAGCCCCTCATCCTTCCTGGAATCGCCACCAAAACTTCAGACCCATCCTTTACTATGTTCCTGGCTTTGTGGGACACCAAAAGCTATCTCTCTCCTGTTATCCTTCAGAGCAACAGGAGGAGGAAAGAGCCACAAGTCCTTTCTTCCCAAGGCACCAGCTTCATCTCTGATCAAGTATTATCTTCTCTCTATGGCTTTTTGCCATCATTATTATTAATAGTAGTAGTAGCAGTAGTAGTAGTAGTAGTAATAATATATTTTTCATTCTGGCTTTCTTTGGGATACTGACCATCAATTGGCAGACAGATGTCCTTCTCTATGGTGCTTCCTGTGTCCTGCTGTGTCACTGACTAGTGACAAGCTGTGGCTAAGTTGTCAGCTTCCTAATTACAGGACAGTCTAATTACAGACATGTTATACTTGCAAGGTATTATTACCGAGACTCTGTCTGCCGTCACCCAGAAGTAATGTAGCAAAATACTAGCTCAGTGATTAGGGGATTGTTATATGGATTGATGTACATTCACCCATGCATGCTTGGTCCTAGGGATAGCATTGGATTCTGGGAATGGGTGAGCTGAGTGAATCCTGTTGATGGAGTAAGACAGAACTCTAGGGAAGATGAGAGTCAGGAGCATGGGATTCAAGCAGGGCCACAATATTGCACCCTATTCCATCCCTTCCCTCTTTCCCTTGGGAGAAGGAAGCATTCATGTCTGTTTGATTAAGCTAAGAACACCTGGACTCTGGTTATGAGTCCAGCATAATGGTTATGAGGGTTGTTAATTTTACAAATAGAAATCTGGTTATGAGGTTGTTAATTTTACAAATAGAAACCTGGTGGTATGATTGTTCCACCCTGAAGAAACTGAAGGATATAAATATTTTATTCCCCTGGAGGACTTTACCCTGTCTGGAGGGATGCTTAGACTCCTTCCAGAACAGAGCTGGCAAAGAAAATTTTCATGCATCTGACCGCAGCAGGCTTGCCAGAAAGACACCAGTTAGGGATCAAAGAGAGAAAGCATCAAAATGAGGGGAGGCCAGGAAATTGAAAACTCTCAGGGGCCCATCAAAAGCTGCCCATCAAGGTAGAAAGATTATTCGGTGAGAAAAGCAGTGCTGGGCACCACCTTCCCGGTTTCTGGCATATTTGAGAAAGACCAATATGAAGATGGAGCTCTTTCTGGGCACACCTATGGAACTGCCTCCAGATGTGCTTTCCTCTCAGGGATGACAAACCTGAGGCACAGTCTTCTCATTGCAGGCGTGGTAGCTCAGGATGGCCAGGTTCCAGGAGACTGGTTCAGAAAATCAATACAGCCCACACTAACTCTGGGTGGAAGATGTGGCCTTAATCAGAGGTGTTCACAAGCAGATGAGAATGTTAGACCCTCTATGAATTACTGGCAGAGCCCACAGCTTTTAGAAAGCATCTACAAGCCAGGCATGGTGATCTATGCAGGAAGATAATCAAGTTTGGTCCCAATCTGGACAACTTACGTATTTAGCAAAAGCCTATCTCAAAACAAAAGATAAAAAGGGGCTGAGATTGTAGCTCAGCTCAGCTATGAAGACTTGGATTTGATCTATGGTGCCACCGAAGAAACAAACAAAAGTTTCTGGGGTCCTAGGCATTCTATTAAAACTGTGCAATGATTGTCTCAAAGGAAATGAAGGTGAAAATGTTCCAACTGATGTGCAAGTTGGAACACATACTATACAAAGCAGAAATTAAATGAGCAGTTGGCCCAGGCAGTAGAGAACATCCTTTGACTCACTGGTTCCCTCATTCTTTCAGTCAGTATTTTTTGAGCATTTACTATGGGAAAGCCAATGTGAAAGAACTGTGGGGACAACACATCTTCTCATAACTTCTGTACCCCAGTGGAGGTCTCACCACCACCTTCCCTCCCCTGTCCTGCCAAACATATGAAAATGGGCATTCATCAGCCATTAAATTGAGAGAGTTTTTTTTTTTTTAATTTTGTGGTACTGGCAACTGAACGCATGGCCTTGCACTTGCCAGGCAGGCGCTGTGCCACTGAGCTATATCCCCAGCCCAAGCTCAGAGAATTTAAAAAATATTTTTAATTTTGAATTTTACTGAAAATAAAATATGCAGCTTGTTCTTGCGATTTAATCCTATTTATATACAAATACTTATGAATTGAGTTTCAGCCAACTGGTTGCCATATTGTAATATCATTAAGTTTTGTAAACATTTAATTATACACTTATTACTTTTCAATTTTACAGCTTATTTGCATATTTTGCTTGGGTTTCAAATGATCAGCTAGACCCTTGAAAGTCTCAAAGGCCCCTGCTATTCGGTCTATCACGTATAAGGGATAGGGTATCCCCAAAGGGATCTCTCTCACTACAGAACTTGCCTTCCAGGTGGGAGAAATAACAGACTTCTGTCTTTACAGTAAGCGCTAGAAAAGGAACTTACCATGTGTCCTGTTAGCATTTAACTCAGAACCTAACTTGTTCTGAAAGGAACCAAATATGTACTAGGGGACATTTCCCAGAGCTAAGTGATAAGCACTGAGCGATGAAGAATGCATGGCGATAAAGAGGAGTGAACTGAGGAAGTCACTCCACAAAGGGAACCAAGCATGTGCCAAGCCTGCAGGGACAGAAGGGCCAAAGGCTGGACCTCTGATGGATGACAAAGGCTTCAAGGGACAGTGACAGCTGGTGAGGTCAAACAGGAGGAAAAGAGCCACAGATCCCCCACCTCCATTCAACTCTTTTTTTTAAATTATTAGTTCATGTTTGCAGTGCATAATGATTACATTCCTCACGGGGAGCTGGCGCATGTGCATAACACATTTTAATGCTTTTAGCAGCCTTTCCCTTTCTTCTCCCTCCCATCTCTCTGAATCTCTGGGTCCTCCTCTTTCCTTTATCAAAAGATCTCCCTGTTTCCTGTTGTGGACTCTTCCTTGGAGTGACTTTTCCAAGCAGCAATGGCATGTCTGCTCCCATGATCTCCAGGGCAGGTGGCCAAGGTGGGAGAGGCAGAAGAAAGAAAGATGCAAACAGAACATACTCCTCAGCTCCAATCCAAGTAGCATGGGCACAAGGGCCCTTGGGAGCAGGGATGTGACCTGACACATTCACAACAATGGTAGCTATGCTCCCAACCTATTACCTGCTACCTGTGGGTCTTCCCTTGGGGCAAGTTGCTACCCAGGGGCATCTTACAGTACTTTACAACACTTTTACCAGCTTGGCATGGCAGTGCATGCCTGTAATCCCAGCATTCTAGGAAACTGAGGCTAGAGAGGCTAAGTTCGAGCCTAGCAGGAGCAATTTAATAACTTAGCGGGATTCTGTCTCAAAAAAAAAAAATAGTTCTCCTTGTCACACTGGGAAAAAGAGTTACAGCTGGACTCTAGTGGGCTGAGGCCAAAGATGCTGCTAAGCTTTTCAAATGCACAGCACAGCTCCCACACCCAAGGGTCAGGTCTGAGAAATCCTGATATAGGGCGATGGTACAGACCTAAGAATAACATTGTGAAACTCAAAGCTGGAACTCTAGTGTGTTGTTGATATGCTAGCTGCTAGAGTGCATGAGACAAATGGAAGAAACCAGGAAGAGGAATATTTAAAAGAAAATCAAGCTATGACTTGTTTATGCTCTCTGGGTGTATTTCAGCAAAACCACTGGGAACCTGGCATAAACTGGAAAGAATAAAGGGGTGGGGATGGGGGAGGTTTTTCCCCAGCATAAAGGCAAGCACTCCATATACAGCTGTACAGAATGTGTACTGGACAATTTTAGAGGGTACCATCCATATAATATCTATGATAAATTTATATATAAACTCAGAAAAATTTCTGAAACATAACATTAAAGTGTTTTTAGAAAAAGTCTCTTTTTTCTAATTTCACTAGGATGATAGCTGCTTAAAAATAACTGTCTTTTAAAAGCTTCCTGATCATTAACCACAGAGCCATATAAACTTTTATTTGGGGACCCTGATCCTGTAGACCTCGTTGCGTGGCAGGGGTTTAGAATTATTTGGTACATTTTTTAGAGTATCAGTTTACTTTTGAGCTCACTCTCACCCTCTTTGGTCTATTTCTTCCCCTTCCCTTGTTCCCAAGCATCCCTCACAGTGGAGTATGGGCACTGGGGTGACTCGAGGCTGTGAAATGCATATGGAAGTGCTGGCTTGGCCCACCAAACCCTTGTGCATCCAATTTTCCACTCTGTCTTCTCCTGGTTGTGCAAAGAGAAATCCAAGCGCCTAATAGAATGACGAAGCCAGGAAGTGACTCCTTTCTGGGTCTCCAGGTGAACACATAGAGTCCTGAGCAGCCCACTATGCCCTGGAGCACAAGGGGACAACTTCTGTATGAGTCTTTCACGGATTTTAGGTTGTTTGTTAGAGCAGTTATGCTAGCCCTCCTGGCAATGCTTAGGGGCAAATTATAATCATCAAGTCTTCGGGACAATGATGCAATGTACTGTTTAATGCCACAGAACCCAGATCCAGAGTACGTGTGCTTACATCCTACTCCTGCTACTTCTTAGTTGGGAGGTCTTGGGATAATTTACTTAAAAGTGAACCTCAGCTTCCACATATAAAAATTGGGGCAAAGTATAAATATTTTAAAGAGCTAATGGAAAAATATGTAATAGGAATTAGAAACACACACATTTGGCAAACAAGAGAGAAATCTTAAGATGGAGTATGGAGGGAAGAGAAAGAGGAAGAAAAACATTAATATACGTTATGCACATGTACCTACTTGCCACAATGAATGTAATCAACACGTACTAATAAAAATGGTGGTAATAATCATCTCCCATTTTTAAGTGTGTGGCGAGTCAGTACATGTAAGTTGCCTCCACAAGTGTTTCAGAGGTCATGAGGCTCAGCGATAGCTAGCTAGCTATTCGCAGGCTGGTCCTTGGGTTCACTCATGCTACATATACTGAACAACGGACATAAGACCGCTGCTAATATAATGCAGGACCAGACTTTGTTACCAAATCTAGATCTTCAAAGGACCCTCACTGCAGCCTGAATTATCATCAATTTCTGTGACCCTGAGATAAGTAACCTTGGAAGACCCCAGAGTAAAAGAATGGGACATTTTGTGAGGCTTGGATGTGATGGCATTGCCTAGGGAACCAAGCACACAGTTCAGCTTCGTCTTGTGTAAAGTTGTGACACGTCCCAATGATGAGCTTCTCTCAAAGAGATTCTGTTGAGGTTCCCAGCACCTAACATGATATCATAGGAGGAAGGAAAATGAGAAGATGCTGAAAAAGCCTCTGTGCCAAGGTCAAGCGGTAGACCAGTGCCTCTATTTTTCATTCTCAGGACCCCCGGTATACTTTTAAAAATAACGAAGGACTCCCCAAACCCTTTGTTAGTATGAGTTAAACCTTTCAGTATTTACTGTGTTCAACATTAAAACTGAAAAACACTTAAATATTTATAAGTTCTTTTAAAATAAGAATGATAAACTCCTCACATGTTAACATAAATATCATTTTAATGAAAAATACTTATATCTCCAAAAGAAAAAATACAGTGTGAAAAGTAGCACTGTTTACACTTTGGAAATCTCTTTAAGATCTGGCTTAAGGAAGACAGCTGGATTCTCCTGTCTGCTTCTGCCCTCAATCTGCTCAGATATCACACATCATGTTGCCTGAAGAAAGCTTCAGCAAACATTAATGAGATAATGAGATTGAAGAAAGAAAATAAATTCTTAGTGTTACAAGAAAAGTAATTTTGACCTTGTGATCTCATGAGTGAGCGTTGAGAACTCCAAGCCTACATTTGAAGGCTCACTAGAAGTGGGAACTCCTTCGTAATGGGTTTCACTACCTGACAGCAGGACTTCAGAGACCAAATGCCTGTGTTTTCTTTCAAGCAATCATACTACTGTATCCTGACATACTTGAAGTATACACATTAGCCCATCTTGAAGATGAAACTAAGACATAAGGAATTTATGTGCTTCACTAGGGTCATATAGTTAATGTCTCTTCTATTCAAGTCTTGAGTTTTCTTCTTTTTTTTCTCAGTCATAATTCTTACTTAGTTTTGATACTATATCAAAATGTCGATTCAGTCGACTGTTGGTAAGTGATCACAGGTAATCTGAGTATAGTATACATGGCACATGTGACCTCAGCTCTCACCCAATCCTCCGCTGAGGTTATATTTACCATTTTCTTTTCTTTTTTTTTTTGTACTGGGGTTCAAACTCACAACTGCATGCTTGCAAGGCAGGTGCTTATGCCACTGAGCGAAATCCCCAGCCCTATTTACCATTTTCTATGCATTCTAGCAGAGATTCAGCCCCAAGATGCAGTAGCCAGAAGTGGGACATGGAAAAATCAGAGAGTAGAAAGGTGATAAAAAAGAACACATCACATACCACTTACAAGAGGCAGTCGATTTCTCTAAATGAAAATACTGCCATCTTTTCCTCATTTTTGCCAACCTCATCTCTCCTTCCTTTCTTCTGTCAGTCACTCAAAATGGTACTTTATATTTTAAGAAAATTTAGCTTTCATCCTTAGTCCATAATTCCCACTCTGCAAATGCAAACTCAAGATTAGTGTCTACTACTGTTCCTTTGAATGTCCCATGGAGAGAACAACTCATTTGGTCACACTTGGAATGATGCATTGAGAACAAAAGTGTGATTACAAATGGTCTTCACTTTTGTCTTTTATTTCTACTCAGTGCCTCATGGAGGTTTAGGTTATCTCAAAGAAGTCTTATAATTGCATTCCTATGAATATGACCCTCATTCTGCTCCTATAAATACATTTACTCAAAGAATACACACAGTGTCCATGAACTGGCCACACTTGGCACTGTAGCCTGAGAGGTGGAGCTGATGCCATCATTAAAGCCTATGTTCTGCTGCATATTATTTCCAGACAATACCACTGAATTCATTCTATTCCTGCTTCTATTTCCTATGTGTGAGGAAATTCTCACGTCACCACTGCCTTTGCTTCTCCAGGCAAAGTAAGTCTATCATCTTCTTTAAATCAAAGCTAACATATTTCCCTTTTTTAATAATTTGCTTAGCTTTCTGTAGATCCCCTCTAATTCTACTGAATGCTTTTTTAAGTTTACAGTCCCATATTGCAACCAGCCTCTAATAAGCCTGATTTCTACCCATGTAACATACAGTAAGAATTAATTCCTAATTTTTCCCCATTTTATTTTGATGATATATAGTAACATGTTAATTTTAAGATTAAATTAGTAATTCCTCTTCTATATCATGGCAAATCAAAATTAGAAGACAATTAAAAAACAACTAGCATACTAAATCTAAAAACTTTTATTTACTAATTGATGAATCTCAAACACATATACTACATCAAAGTTTTTGTAGTGGAACATTTGGGACCTATGTGTGACTCTATTCCAACTCCTCTTGAAAAGACAGTACCAGGTGTGTATTACTATACTTTTGGGGCCCCAATTCTGGACACACTATTGTAGACCAACAATGAACACTGTAAATCAAGACTAGCTAAATCCTCTTATCTGAGAATTTGAATGCTGAGTTACAGCAAGTACACCCAGTTAAATGGTGAGGGGGTACAATCCAAAGGCTTAGGTCTTTTAGAGCTGTCAAAATTCTTAGAGAGAAGACATAAAGAGAAGAGCAAATGGGAGAGGTCTGTAGTTGCTAGCAGAGGGTGAAGAGACACAAGGAAAGAGTCGTCACTCCCAGTGGCTTCCATCCTTCATTCTCATGAACTGTGGCCACATTTTGATTCATGAATCAGAGCAATTATGCAGTGCAAATGTTCTATAATTCTCTTCTTTACACAGCTAGTTTGAACAGATTTTTAATTCTTGCAACCACATGATTTCCGGCCAGGATCATCATTGCTACCGGGTGGCACAGGCCTGAGAGGCATGATGCTCTCTGTCTGACACTGCCTGGCCATCCAAGGCTCCCCTGCCCCACCCCCACTCCTCAGTGGCAGGTGTTCTCACTCATTTCCTGCAGGCACTCACAGGAGGCCTTTCTGCTTCCATTGACAATGATAATGCCCCCACTGGGACTTGGAAATGGTTTTGCTCATTACTAGGTCCAGGTCCGTTAGCAGACAGCAGTGACCTGCTGTAGACTCACATTTTTTTCATAAAGCATTTAGCAGTTTGGTGTTAAAAAAGAAAATGGGATAAGAATACTTCTAAGCACTTTTTAGTAATATCTGTCTCCTTTGCCAGCCCCTCAAATGAGTACTTAACAGGTTAGTCAATGGCTCTTGATGAAGACAGTTCCAGTGGATAATTCCACTCACTGTGTACACAAGGCAATAATAAAGCGTAAGAATTGAAATTAGGAAAGGGTGGGTATTTAGGTAGAAGAGAGCCAAATAGGCTTTGGGGAGGAGACAGATTTTGATATGGTACTAAGGGCTTTTAGAAGGCAGTAATGAAAAAAAAATTGAACACTCTGTAATTATCCTTGTGCTCATTTTCCCTCACTACTGGATTCAGATTATGTTAACAATAAAAGTATTCTAAACATTAAACAATAACAACAAAAGTTTCAGATGAAATAGAGTGTAAGACATAGGAAAAGAGCATATGATGCAGAAAAAGAAGCAAACAGATACTGCTCAATATGTGCAGGAAACAAAATAGAGCCTAGATATCGAGAAGAACACTGGTAAAATCTGATAAAGGAATGGCAGTAGTCTACATTGCAGGGAGAGTGGGGCACGAGCATGCGCAAAGGAGCGATAGTCACTATGTCTGAGCCAAGTAGGGGAAGCACGTTGGCACAGAAAGTGGGGCCAAATCACAAGGTGGGGTGCTTCTGAGTTTTGACTTAATCTGGAAGCCAGTCGGCATGATATTTGGAAGTGCAATGACAATGTGTCCTTTGGGGGGGGGCTGGTTCAGTATGCCTGAAGGGTAAAGTGTAAGAGTAAGCAACAACATTAGGCCCTGGCTGTAGGAATATGAGCTGAAATGAGAAAGACCTGCTCCACAATAGTGGCCATGGAAATGCAAAGAAAGAACAGACTTGGAGCGATAAAGATTGTGGATGTAGTAACTAATTTAATAGTTGGGAAAAAGAAAACAGGAATTTCACAGGTTATTCATCCAACCAATTATGTAACAAACATACATAGTAACAAGTATATATTCTCTGATGTTATTGTGCAAGAGAAAGATCTTATTTGCTAGCTACCAACACAGAATCAAGGTATATCCTTACACAGAGAAAATTTGTTATAAGAATAAAAAGAGCTCACAACATCAATGAGGACTTGGAGGGCCAGGTTTAGGAATCTGACAGAGCCAAGACTTCCTGTTGCCACACACAGTCTTTCTAAGCTGAGCTCCATGAGAAAAAGAAGCTCTACCACCCAACAGCCCACCTCAAGTATAATAACTTCCCCCATCTCCTACACATCTATGTGCCAACTCAGGCAGAGTCAAGCAACTTGTCACTCAAAGCATTTTTAGTTTTTATGGTTCAAATGAGGTACCCCTGCTGAGAAGGGCTACCTGGAGGATGAGCAGAAGTCACTGCAGCAAGGAGGTCTCTGCCACACACTGATCACTGCCTTCATTCACACATTACTGCTTCAGGACTGCTCAGGAGTTAGTCTCTGGAGTGTGGCAAGAGTTCAAGTATCTGGAAAATCTTTCAAAGATTTGAGAAAGATCAGTGAGAGCTTCGAAGACCAGCCCATGTCCTCACCCCAAAAATCACCACATGCAAAGAGATTGGCCCATTGTGGGAAATGATGACAAGCATGATGGGGCCAAGGATAGTGAGACCGGGCATTAATAGCATAAGATGAGGTGGGACACATGAACAGAACAGCAAGGGCCTGAGATATTTTTGAAAGTTTTTTTTCAGACATTACCTTCCAGGCCCTGCAAAGTCACTGAAATTAGAAAAGTTTGAAAGTGACATGATGAGATTCATTTGGCATAGTAGGAAGACAGATGCGAGATGAATTCTAAGACAGAAAGACTAGAAGAGCACGGAAATGACTATGTATATGATATGCTAGGAACAATGAGCCATTCATCCAGGAGCCTATGTACATAAATCAAGATTTGGAAATGTTCCAGTGACTAGTGTGGAGAGGCACAGTTCGCCACGGAAGAGTAAGGATTGAAACCAAGCAGAGTAACAGGGAAACCATCCAGGAGTACATCTAAATCGGGTGATAAATGATAAGGTCTGGCAAAAAAGGAAGTGGCAGTAACAGTGGGGAGGAGAAGATTTTGTAGGAATGTCAATAAATCTGAGGGAAGAGACAAAAGTTAATCTTGGATCTATTACTTTATCTGGAGATGTGTGACATAAAGGAAGGGAAAAAGAAGCAAGCACTGGGGAGTACTCAGAGTCAGGGGATGAAAGAAACCAACAGAAGGGACAGGGGATCAAGAAGAGAATGTCAAAAGCATGGCCTTATGTGGAGTGTCATGCAACAATGAAGGAAAGAACAACTAAGAAACAGAAAGCAATCACAAAGACCATAAATATCTATCCCAAAGATATTACATATTTTATTTCTGTTCCAAGACATCCCTCAGACCCTAGTCTTATTAAAAAGATGATCTCCTTGAAAACTTGTTCACATAGCATAATCCTGTATTTTTATTTCCTTTCATCAAAATACTATTTACTCTTCAAGTATTTCACTCTGACAACACTAAAATATAAAAGAAATGAAAAATTGCCTCCATATACCTTTGACCTGGTCTACCACCATTAAGAATCAATCTACCCATAGAATGACTTACAAGTAAATTCAAGACTGGTTGTGGTTATATTACTCATAGTAAAAATAAAGTAGAAGAAAACCAGAAAAGGTAGAACGAGGAATATATCTCAGTTGCTGAGCATGTTCTCAGCATGTGCAAGGCACCAAGTTCAATCCCCAAGAGCAAAAACAAACAAAACAACTCAGGAAACAGCTGACAAGTAAGCAAGGCCAGGATATGGTTACATGCACTATGCTATAGCAATATCCTGCACTGTCAAACAAGTAGGTGCATAGAAAAAATTATGTAAATTAAGGAAAGAGAAAAATAAACCTGCAACTAATGGCACAAAAATGGGTAGGGGAATCATAGACTCATGTAGATAATCATGATTACATTTAAGAAGTTATTTTTGTTTTATTGTCTGTTACATTGTTATTTATATATTTATTTTTAAATGGTTAAAGATGGAAAAAATAAAATATATGACAGTTATTTCCAGTATGCCAGGATAATGTGGAAAGTATTTTCAGGGCTGGGAGTTTGGCTCAGTGGTGGTAGAACACTCATTTCACATATGCTCAGGTTCCAGGGTTTTGTCTCCAGCACTATAATTTTTCAAAAATCCATTTATTAGAGTAAATTGTCATAGGTAAAATTTTACTGTTAAATTCCAATGAGTAAGTAAGGAGCCTATGCAGTATATTTTTAGGGGCCAAAAATTAAATGGCTTACTAAAGTCACATTCCAATATAAAAGAGATGAGATTGAAATATGAAAAAAGTAATTAAAGACTAAGAATATTATTTTGTAAGCTTTTCAGAAAAATAATACAGGACTATATTATTTACATAAAAACAGCAAATAACCAGGAAATGTGGAAGTTTTTTATTTATTTATTATGAATTGGGAATTCATGTTTATTTGATGCGAGCCATAAGAATTATCAGAAAAATATTCTCAAAAAGAGAAGCACACTATTTTTTTTAAAAAATGCTTTGAGCTGTATTTTTAATTTCAAAAGACATATTGAAAAATAAAAGAGTCACAGAAAGGGAACAAAGAAAACAATTCATGTTAGAACAGGTGAGTATTTTGGAAAATAAGAGTGACATCTGGCAGGGAAGAAGAAATATGTAAAGGGAGGAAAAATTATTGCACCAAGGCTCTGTAGCATACAACAGGCTATAAGGAAGGAAGGAAGGAAGAAGATATTTCAAAGGTGAAACTGAATAGAAACACTACTACATGAAAGAAAATTCCCAGTTGGCTGCCTAACAAGTAAAAAAGATATTTTAGAAAGTCATAAGGTTAAAGGGCAAGAAAATATTGGAGTCATTTAAAGTCATATGTATAATTTAATGTCCTCTGTGCAATTGTTTCAGTTTTTCAAAAAAAAATCAAAATGCTTTATAAATCCCAACATTTATATAAAATGTCCTCTTTTGATAATTTCTAAATTACTCCAGTATCATGTTGTCTTTAATACAGTGCTTTTCCAGATGCTTGATTGCAAGTGACAATATTCCAACTTCAATTAGCCTATCCCAAAAAGAAGTAAATGTGTTCATTGTAGTATGCACAATACTGCTCCCCTCACTCCAAATATAGCGATTCCCTCATCTTGAATAACTGAGAATATATATCTTTATACAGCGCAAAAAAGCTTATATATTTTGAGATGAGTGTATTACCTTGGAGTGTCCAGGTAAGCCCAGGTTGAACACCAAGGGCCTTATCAGGGTAAAAGGGAGGCAGACTGGAGAGTCCAAGTTTGAGGAATAAATATGATTATAGAAACAATGATCACAGTGATACACAGCCACAGGCCAAGGAATGTAGGCAGTCTCTTGCCAGTGGAAAATGTAAGGAAACCAGAACCCCCGGGAAAAACATGGATCTTTAGACTAAATTTAGACATCTGGCCTCCTAACCATAAAATAATGTGGTTTTTTAGGTCACTCAGTATTATTGTTTATGTCTTTAGCTACTTTTCTCATTGCTGAGACAAAATACCCAACATCCAAGGTTAAAGGAGGAAAGGTTTATTTAGGTCACAATTTGTAGAGGTTTCAGTTCATAATCGGTTGGCTTTGAGGCTGGGTGGCACATGGCAGAGAGTCACCTATTTATGGCAGCAGAATACACCAAATGTAATGAGAGGAATACAAGCCTCTTCCTATCCCTTATATTTTATTCAGTCTACCAGGATTATGATAGGGCTAATCCAGTCAGCATGCTGATTGAGGTATCCCCCACCCTTAATCCCAAAACTCTTAATCCCAGCATTGCACTATAAATCAACTACACACTCTAGATTCAGCTACCTCAAAAAAAAAAAAAAAAAACAACCCTATGAATGTATGAGGCTTGGGGGGACATAGAGACACAAACTGTAATTGTTTATTAATAGATGTGCCCCTCAAAGCCTCATAGGTAGGGCTTTTGGGAGTTGTTTGGATCATGGGGTCATGATATTCATCAGTGGAATAGTTTATAGCTAAATGTGGTACTGGATGTTCAGACTGAAACCTGGTCAGATGAGGTGAGTCATTGTGAGTATGGCCTGGAAGGGTAAATCTCCCTTCCTTGAGATCTCTGCTTCCAGCTACCACACCATGAGCTCTTTCTCCTTTGCCATGCCACTCTGCCATGCTGCCCTGCTTTGGAAATAGCTGATTATGGACTGAAACCTCTATAAACTGTAATGCAAAAACTTTTCCTTCTTTCAGTTGTGGGTGACAGGTATTGTGTCCCAGAGACAAAAAGTGACTAAGACACTAAGCTTGTAGTAATTTGTTATAGCAACAGTATGGAACAAATATACTCATGGTACTGAGAAGTTCAGGAGCATATCTAACTTCTAGCAAATTCAATCAAAGGGCTCCAAGGATGGTGTGAATCTGTCTATTAAAATAATACCTAAGCAATGCTCTCTGCCTTGCTTGTCTCATTTTCAGTTAGGTCCTCCTCTTGTCTTGGAAAAGAAAATTGACCTGATTACAGGTAGCTCAAGGAGTTTCTTTTCCTTCATGAATGAATGGGGCCCTCTTGGTATCCTTGGTGGTCCTGCTTAATGATGGCAACCCAAGAAGAAAATTAAGAAATTTCCATCAAACATTTCAGATAAGCCCAAGGAACAATCTCATTAGCATGAGACAGGCCACGTCTTTTCCTTGAATCTATCATTTAGCTAGGGGTAAGCACTGCTTTAATTATCCATGCCTTGGTCAGCCCATAGAAACCATATGGACTTGGATTCCCACAAGAAAGAAATGCTGTTACCGGAATAGGGGAAGGGTAAAGATAATGAATAAATAACAAACATAGTTACCAGCACGTGAAAACATAGCATACAAGCTGGGAGTTGTGGCACATGCCTGTAGTCCCAGCACTCAGGAGGTTAAAGTAGGAGGATCATTGCAAATTTGAGACCAGCCTGGGATACAAAGTAAGCTCAAGGCCAGCATGAACTGAATAGTGAGACCCTGTCTCAAAAAAAAACCCCCCCAAAATAGCATACTGTTTTAAAGATATCTATTCAATATTTAACCAAAAAAGGATTTTTGTTTATTTTTGCTGTGTCTGTGTGTGTGACTGTGTGCGTGCATGTGCATGTGTGTGTGTGTGTGTGTGTGTGTGCATGTGTGTGTGTGTGTGTGTGTGTGTGTGTGTGTGGTGCTGGGAACCAAACTTCTTTCATGCTAGGCAAGCACGCTACCACTTAACTACCCCCCTAGCCCCCTATGTTTTAAATGGACATTGTAAATTTTGTTGAATATTAATGATATGATTTTAAAAACATTATTATAAAAAGAAAGCACTTTAATACTCTGGGGGCTTGGTCTACCTAGCCTCCTGGGACCAGGAAGTTCTGAACTCCACCCAGCCAAGCATAAGTCACTGGCACCACACTCCAGGGGTGTGCCCATGCTAGCTGCATGGAGGATCAGACCTCTTCCCAGCCCAGCATCCCAGCGCAATGCATCAGGGGAATGCCTGGCCAGTGTTACAGCTCACAGAGGTACTGAGCCCAGACCAGCCTACAGCCTCAGAACCGCCCATCAAGGAGTGACCAGCCTAGTCGATGGGGGCCATCAGAGTACAAGGCCTCCATACCATAGTTCAAGGGTGTGGCCCAGCTAGCCATGTGGTGAGTCCTGCAGGTTCCAAACTCCACACAGCCAGGAGTATGTAATGCCAGACACTCCAGAGGCTCTGAGCTTCACCCAGATGCAAGGCCCCAGCACCACACTCCAGGAGTGCATGCCTGCTAGCCACCTGGGTCATGGAGGTTCAGAACTGTACTCAGCCAGGCTCTAGGCCCTCACAACACACCCTGGGTGTTCACTCCTGCTAGCTGCACAGAGCTCTGCCCAGTCAATGTGTCCCAGAGCAACCCAGTACATCAGAGGAACACCTGGCCAGCCTCACATGCCACGAGCACAAGTCTCCAGGGTGTGGCCCAGCTAGTCACAGGGATATTGGAGGATAGAAGCTCTCCCAGGCATTCCAGTGCAATCCATCGAGAGAGTGCTCAGCTAGCTACATGGGTCCCAGAGGAAAATTATAAAATGAAAGAGCAAGATACAATCACAGTTTTCCAGCCTACAGAGACCAAGAGATACTGAAATGGAAAACAGTAGAAATCACACAACTGAACTTTCTGAAATGACAGCAACTGAAGTAAAGAAACAACTCCATAAAGGGAGGAAATCAGATCATAAATAATTGCTCAGATAAAAAAATGAAATGAGAAACATTATGAAAGAAATGTTGTGTGTATCTAATGAAGATATATATATAAAATATAGGAATACAGGAAAGTGATAGAAATGAATGAACAATATAAGACAGACAAAATGCATGAAACAGATTCAAAGGAATATTCAGGAAATTTAAAATTCCATTGAAAGCTGGCAAAATCATTTTAATGAAGCTGAAGATCGACTCTCAGTCGTTGAAGAGATGATGGAAGCTTACAATCATGAAAGAACAGGTCTCTCGAAAATAGCAAGGAATCAGGAAACAGTAATTCAACAGCTGCAAGATGATGCACAGAGAAACAATATAGGACTGATAGTTGTCAACAAGAAGGCCGGGGTCAACACAAATGACATATAAAGAATATTTACAGAAATAACTTAAAATTTTCCATGCATGGGAAGAGAATCTGATAATCAGATAAGTGAAGCATACAGAATGCCACTTAACCATAACCAAAATAAATCTTCACCGAGAGATATAATAATTAGAATATCAGAAATTCAGTACAAAAACAGAATACTAAAATTGTCAGAGAAAAGAAACAGATCACCTGTGATGGAAAGCCTCTCAGAAGCATGGCAGACTTCTCAACACAAAACTTTAAGTCAAGGAGAGCTTGAAGTGAAGTATTTTAGGTCCTGAAAGAAAACAACTTTCAACCCAGAATGATGTGCCCTGAAAAACTATCTCTGAAAACTGAAGGAGAAATAAGATACTTCCACGAAAAAGAAGAACTTAAGAAATACATGAACATAAAAACCAACACTACCAAGAGTACTGAAAGACATTCTATAAAAAGACAAAGATAACTACAATTCCAACAGCAGAAGGAAGCCACTAAGCAAGGAAAACAAGCAGAAAAATTAGAAAACCAACAACAGAAAGATAACATGACAGTGATAAGTCAGTACATATCAGTTATATCCATCCATGTAAATGGTCTCAACTCACAGACTCAGAAACAGACTCACAGAATGGATTAAGATACAAAGTCCAACAATATTGTGTGCACTAGAAACACACTTAACTCAAAAGGAAATTCATAGACTAAAAGTCAAAGGATAAAAAACAATACTCCATGCAACAGGAACCCAGGAAAAAGCAGGGGAAGCTATTCTGTTTGCAGACAATGTAAACTTCAAACCAAGAATGATGTAAAGAGATAAAGAAGGTCACTACACACTTGTTGGGGAAAACATCAAGAGGAAGAGATTACCATCATATATATATATATATATATATATATATATATATATATATGCCAAATACGGGAGCAACCAAATATATAAGATAAATCTTAATAGATATGAAGAATAAAATAAACAATGATACAGTTATCAAGGGGTCCTTAAAACCCCATTGTCACAAAGAGACAGATCAACCAAACAAAAAATCAGTGAAGAAATAACAGAACTGAATCAAACTTGTGAACAAATGGACCTAGTAGATGTGTACTGAGTGTTCCAGCCAACAACATCAGAATACACATTCTTCTCAGCTGCACATGGGTCATTCTCTAAAATAGATCCTACTAGGCCACAGAACATGCTTAAGTAAATGCAAGGGAACTAAAATAATTCCATGCATATTATCTGATGACAGTACAATAAAATTGGATATTAATGATAAAAAACCATAAGTACCCCATAAACATATGGAAATTAAGTAACATTCTCCTAAACAACCAATGAGTCACAGAAGAAATCAAAGAAATTGAACAATATCTACAAACAAAAATGCAAATACAAATTACCAGAACCTATGGGACACAATGAAAATAGTCCTCAGAGGGAAATTTATAGGATTAAACTTCCACATCATAAAAATGGAATGAATACAAATAAACAACCTGATGCTACACTTCAAACTTCTAGAAAAAGAAGAGTAACTCATGTCCAATGGCAAATGAAGGGAGGAAATTATGAAGATCAGAGCAGAAATTGATGCAATTGAAACTAAGAAACAATACAAAGAATTAATGAATGGAAGAGTTGGTTCTTTGAAGAATAAATAAAATTGATAAACCTCTAGCCAACCTTATCAAAAATAGAAAAGAATAAACTCAAATCCACACAATAAGAAGTGAAGAGCAAAATCATTCCAAACCCTGTGGAAATACAGAAGATCATCAATACCTACTTTGAAAACCTTTACTATCATAGATTTGATAACACAGAAGGAATAGACAGATTCCTAGAAACATATGAATTATCAAAGCTGAATTGAGAAGACATAAAACTGCTGAATAACCCAGTTTTAGTTAATGAAATTGAAAATGTAATTCAAACCTTACAAACAAAGAAAAGCCCAAGTCCTGATGGATTCTCTGTGGAATTCTACAAGAAATTTAGGAAAGACTTAATGCCAACCCTCATCAAACTCTTTAGTGAAAATGAAAGGGAATCAAGTCTCGCTAAATTGTTCCTGGAAGCAATTATTACACCAATACCAAAACCAGAGAAAACCCCAACTAAAAAAGAAAATCACAGGCCAATCTCTCTAATGAACATAGAAGCAAAAATCCTCCATAAAATACTGGCAAACAGAATGCAACAAGTCATCAAGAAAATCATAAACCATGATCAAGTGGGATTCATCCCAGGAATACAGGGGTGGTTCAACATATGCAAATCAATAAACATAATATAACAACAGAGCCAAGGACAAGAATCACATGATCATCTCAATAGATGCAGAAAAAGCTTTAGACAAAATCCAACACACATTCATGATAAAACTCCTATAGAAAATTGGAATAGATGGTCTCTATCTCAATCTGATAAAAAGCCATATATGGTAACCCAACAGCCAACATCTTGCTAAATGGACAAAAGCTGAAAACTTTCAACCTAACATCAGGAAAAAGAGAAGGATTTCCATTATCATCACTCCTATTCAGTACAGTTCTGGAAAAATTACTCAGAGCAATTAGACGAGAGAGAGAAATAAAAGGAATAATGATAGGGAAGGAAGAAGTTAAATTATCATTATTTACAGATGATATAAAGACACAGAAAACTCCCAAATCTATATTGAAAGACTTCTTGATATAAAACCCAAATTCGTCAATGTAGCTGGATACAAGGTTAACACTCAAAAATCAATAGCATTCTTACACTAGAGACAAACCACAACAAACAACAAACCACTGAGAGATAAATAAGTGAAGCCACACCCTTCACTATAGCATCCAAAAAAATGAATCAATCTAACAAAGGAAGTAAAATATTTATACATTGAAAACTACAATACTCTGAAAAAATAGTTTGAACAGGAATTTAGGATATAGAAACATATTCCCTGTTCATGGATAGGAAGAAAAAACATTGTGAAAATGGTCATTCTCCCAAAATTGTTATACGGATTTAATGCAATTCCAAGAAAAATACCATTTGCATACCTCACAGATCTAGGGAAATTGTCCCTAAAATTCATCTGGAATCAGAAGAGATATAGAATGGCACCCAGCAATTCTGGGCAATGAAGGTAAGGCAGGAGGCATCACAATTCCTGACTTGAAATTATATTACAAAGCTACTGTGATAAAATCAGCATGGTACTGGAATAAAAAACAGATCTGAAGATCAATGGAATAGATTAGAACAAACAGTCACAACTACAAACACACACAGCCACCTCATCTTTGATAAAGGGGCCAAACATGTACACTGGAAGATAGATAGCCTCTTTAATAAGTGGTGCTGGGAAAACTGGCTTTCCATATGCCAAAAACTAAAACTAGATCTATGTCTATCACCATGCGCTAAACTAAGTGAAAAATGGATCAAAGATCTAAATATCAAAACAGAAACAGTAAATCTTCTAGAAGAAAAAGTAGGTAGAAATCTTGCTGACATAGTAGACAGACAGTTCATGAACAAAAATCAAACTGCATGGGAAATACTTCCAAGAATCAACAACTGCAATCTCGCCTTATTAAAGAGCTTTTGCATGTCAAACTGAATCTCCATCAGAGTGAAAAGAAAACCCATAAATTGGGAAAATATCTTAACCAACTGTCCCCTCAGACAAAGAACTTCTATCTAGAACAAAGAATTTTTAAAAATCAGGCCCCCAAAATTCAAAGACCCAATACAAAAACAGGCATCTAGGATGAATACACACTTCTCAGATGAAGAAATACAAATATCAAATAAATACATGAAAAAAAGTTCAACATCAATGGTCATTCAGGAAATGTGAATTAAAAGAACACTGAGATTCCATCTCACCCCAGAAAGAATGGCCAAGTTTAAGAAATCAACCAATAGCAAATGTGGGAGAGGCTGTGGGGAAAAAGGAACTCTTCTGCTCTGTTGGAAGTATAGGCCGGCACGACCATCGTGGAAATCAGTGTGAAGATTCCTCAAAAAGCTAGCCCACTTCTGGGCATTTTCCCAGAAGAATTGAAAACGTCATACCACAATGATATATGTGCACCCATATTTATACCAACACAACTTGTAATAGCCAAAACTTGGAAACAACTCCAGTGCCTATTAATTGAGAAACAGATAAAAAAGGTGTGATATTTTTATATAATGGAGTACTACTCAGCTATAAAGAAAAGATTACATTGAGACTTTTATAAGTAAATGGACATGACTTGAGAACATGCTCATAACTGAAACAAATCAAACTCACATGTGTAAATACCATATTGTCTCTCTAGTATAAGAAACTGAAAAAGTATATATGATCCAAAATGTACAATAAATACTATGTAAGGGTAAGAAACTGTTCAAAGAGGAAAAGTAATTAGGATAGAGGAAAGGAGAAAAAAAGGAAGGGAAAAGGAAAAGACAAAGTTGTATGTATATATATATATATATATATATATATATATATGAGAGCTAAAGAGACTATACTACTAATTGTATTAGGTACTGGAAAAGAGCAGTTAATACTCATATGATTAGATCAATTTTACATGTGTATATCTGTTAATCTAAGTGACATTTTAGAAGGTAACTGTGTGATATTACAACCATTGTCAAATTCCTATTATCTTGTTTTGTAAAACAATACTGCTATTTGTATAACAACACTGTTATTGTATTGGGTTTGTTTTATTTTGTCTTTTTTGCTTTTTTTCTGTGTCTTTTTTCTCTTAAATAACAAAAAAGAAAGCAGTTTCAAATGTTGATTAAGTTTTTTATTTCATTAGTACCTTTAATGTCCACCCCCAATTTATGAATATGGCTCCAAAATAAGTTGAACTATTCTACAACTGAATCTGGCAGCTCTGCAGTTAGAAGGACTACTATTGTTTTAAGAACAAGCAAAACAATTACAAAGACCAATATCTTACTGGTACCACTTTCAACACAAGGCAAGTGTGCCTCCACAAGGACATGATCACAGTTCAAATGGGGTTTGAGACATTAGAGTTGCAGAATTCTGAAAAACTGACGCTTCAGAGAGTCTGATAGTCCAGCTATTGGATTGTTGACAGAGTGGATCTTTTATTGACCCCTGAGCACAGACCCCTCTCTTTCTGCTATGAAGAGCCTGGTTGCCCCAAGGAAGTGGCAATGGTGATGATGCAGGCTTCATGAAGTTAGTGGAGCCCAAAAAGCCAAGGTTACCTCCTGAGTATTGCTCTCACAGGTATCTTATAAAACAACTTCAATGGTTTCACTCTTTTCAAGGTATCACCTAAAATCTCTGTTAAACAGGAACAACTGTGATGCTAATATGGGAGTGGGAAAGGACCTAAATTTACTCTGAAGACTTACTGGGGAGCACGAGGATTTGAAGATTGATCTATTTTCTCTAGCATCTTCATCTTGCTTATCTTTCTTTAACAGTTCTTAGCACTTAGGCAGAGCTCAAAAAAAAAAAAAAGAATGAATGAATGAACTGGCTTCAAACCGATGCCCTTTCTCACTCAGTGAATGGAAATTTAACTTAATGGTTATACAAAAAAGACACAGCTATTCTTTTTCATTCTGGTTCTGTATTTTTTATCATCATCAACATGCATTTGATATTTTCTGCTTTCAAATATTACATTTGTATTAAGGGTGTGAAGTGGGGTTAAGTGAAATATGAAGGGAGTTGTAAGCAGCAAAGATTGTAACATTGCTACAACTGCAAATAAGCACAGGCATATGGGCACAGGCACGCAACATGCATGTGCATACCCAGACATAAGATATTCAAGGTAACACGAATTCTAAATGTCTAAGATAATGCAGATTAGAATGCAGCCGGCAAAAATGTCATTCTCCTGCTTAATGGAAAGAGTAATAAATCAAAACCATGAATTATATATGAAGTCTCACACAGGATCTCAGTTATTTTTAGCACAAAAGAGTAACATGATGCTGCAGGTACTGTTGGTGCCAATGCCATAACCTGAGGAGCAAGTGCCAGGAAAGCGGGGCAGGAATGTCTCAATCAACAAGAACAGAGACAAAAACCCAGCATCCTCCAGAAGACAGGGACAGCTTTGTTCATGTTCAAAATCGAATGGCAAATGGAATGGAAGGAGTCACAAATGTGAGAAGGGAACTTCTCCAGCATATTGATAACAATGCAAATGGTTAAGTGCAGCTCTGCTTGTCAAAGGAAGGATGGTAATTCGCAGCTGGGATTTTAACTTTCCTACACAAAAGAAGGGTACTGTCTGAAACAAAAATGTAGGCAGATAATTAGCACTTGACAGATCTATGTCAAGGATATAGACTAAAGATCAGTCTACAGACTCAGGATTTCAAATCCAGGCCTGCCCCTTACTCTGTGTTATCTTGGCCACATAGTTAACCCGTGGACACCTTTGCTTTTGTCTGTAAATTAATAGTTACTATTGTTTCACAGGGTTTTCAGAAGAAGTCAGTGAAGAGACATGTACCTTTTACCATGGAGTCTAGTATATAGTAAGGTCTCAATATATGTTAATGTTAAAAACAGAGAAAATTATGAATGTGACCCTACATGGACTTTTAAAATCATTCAGCGATTTAATGATTTTACATGTGCAAGTATAAAGCACTCTATATGCATTAAGAGGTTTCATCATATACATTATATAATGATGCAAATCGAGGCCCCTTAGATATTAAATAGCATTCAGGCAGGTCGCATGACAGTCACTAAAAGAAAGGTTGTTATTTACCAAAGATAGGAGCCAGGCATGGGGGCATGCCTGTAATCCCAGCTATTTGGAAGATTGAAGCAGGAGGACTAAAAGTCTGGGCAATTTAGAGACTCTGTCTCAAAACCAAATAATGAAAAGGGTAGGAAATGTAGTTCAGTGCTCCCTGGGTTCCATTACCAGTACTAGAAGAGAAAAGAATTGTGAAAAGAAAATTTATACAGTGTTTTCTTACCACTTGTCCTTTGGCCTTTACTGCCAAATGTACTGGACCCAGACTATAGCACTACTTACTGATTGCCATAATCATAGCTTAGCTTTAAGCAAATCATAAATGAATAAATAAAGCTTCCAGAAACCTACAAAGAGAAGCGATCAAGAACAATTATCTTTCTACTGCAAAAATATTCAATATTCATTGAATACTCACCAAAATGTAAACTCCTTTATTTTATCTAAAAACAGAAGGAAACACAGGAGCCTAAAAATTAGTGTTTGGCTGCTGTTATGGTTTAGGTATAAAATGTCCCCTAAAAGTCTCACGTGGAAGGTGTGGAAGGTGATTCAGTCATCTAAGTCCTATCCTCATGAGTGGATCCACCCAGCTCAGTAGCTAAATGTGTTAGGAGATAAAACCTAGGTGGGGCTGGGTCACTGGGGTGTGATCTGGAAGAGCATATTCTTGTTCCTGGGTTCTACCTTTTCTCCCTGTCTCCTGGCTTCATAGTTTAAACATCTTTTTCTCCTGCAACCTTTCTTCTATGCATTTCTGCCTTGGAGCCAGCTAACTTTGGACTGAACCCACTAGAAAATGTGAGAAAAATAAACTCTCCTCCTTTAAACTGTGTGTATTGGCTATTTTGTGCCAGCAATGAGAAAAAGACTGATATAAGTGCTCTCTTTTTTTTTAAATAAAGTTTTATTCAAACACAGCCACCAACCTTTATTTCCATATCCTCTATTGGCTATTTTGGAACTATAATGAGGGAGTTGAGCAGCTGTCACTGAGACCTATATTCACAAAGCTTAAAACAGTCACACTTTACAAAGTTTACTAACTCCTGAATTGGTGTAAAGAAAATTCTCAGGCTTGGTTGCCCACTATGGAATGCTTATTATAACTGAGCCCCTCCCTAACTGTGATGGCTTGAACTTTTGAACTGTCTTACTTGCAAAAATTAATAATATCAACAATAATCTTTATGGACTATTTGCTATTCACCGAGTACTCTTCTATGTGTTTCACATATGTTAACTATTTAATTTAGTTTTCCCAACAGCGTTGAAGCCTGGATTCTATGATCATTGCTATAGTACACAAGAAGAAATTGAGGCAGTATGACTCATAGCAGTTGAGGCAGGAATAGAAGGCAGATAACCTGAGTTGTAAGTCTATGTTCTTAACCCTGAAGCTACACTATTAAACATAAGAAAGTCCCCATTCCATGATCTCCAGGATACTTAGTCTTCTAAAATTTAGAATTTTGGCTTGTGGCACTTTATTTTGAAAACTATGCCAAGTCTTGGTTTTCCTTAAGTCTGAGAATTACAATTTAATATTTTCCAGTGAGTTTTTGTTTTATTTTTTATATTTTAGTGGTATATGTTGTGATATATTAAAATTATTTCATACTGGTGAATTGGAAGATAGATAGATAGATCAGAATTTTATTTTTGTGAGCAGTCATGGCTTCTTCATCTATGCACAGACATTCCTTTCCTGGCATAGCAAACCCTGCTACCACCTACTTTGAACCACAAAGCATTTGAGACCCCCTAAGAACTTGGCTGAGGATGGAGAGTGGCTAATTTTAGATGTTCTTCGATTTTTCATATGGTTATGTTCCTATAAATCCATGGTAAATTGAAAATGCATTTTAATATATTTAACCTATAGAACATTTTGCTTGCCCTAGCCTTAAGCATGCTCTGAACATTGAAGGTAGCCTACAGTTGGGCAAAGTCCTCTAACACAAAATCTATTTTACCACAAACTGCCAGATAGCTCATGTAATTTACTGAATATTGTGATGATAAAGAAAAAATAGGATGGTTAGATGGGTAAGGTTTCATGCCATCATAAAGTTGAAAATCATAACTATCACGATACTCCCCGTGCTAGTGCTAGTGTTGTATGCTGTTATTGAAACAGAAATTGTAGCTTAAATAAAGCAGCTATTACTCTGATTAGAGTGAAGGGACTTAAAGGGGACTTGGGCTGGGTGAGGCAGGAATAAGAAACATCTGCCTGATGTCTGGTCCTCTGTGCAAGCTCACAGATTCCTTTAAGAAAGGTAAGGTGAGGGGTAAGACAGAGAGGGGAAGATGGGGAGATACAAGGGCCAGGAAGAGAATGAGGAGGACATGGAAAGGGTGG